>JACDOX010000227.1:415383-443252 GCA_014549065.1 Cardinalis cardinalis | reverse complement strand
GAAGGTGCAGAGCTGAGGGTGGGTTCACAGCAGTACCCAGAGGATGGAGGGACGCAAGAATTGTTTGTTTCTGTTCAGCTTTTTTTTTTTTTTTTACTTACAATACTGAAAAAAAAAATCTCTCCTCTGCACTTTATTTATTGGGCCTGTCCACTGACAAGGGCTGCAATTGCAAATGTCAATGACTCTTGGTGGCAGTGGTCATTACATTCGCATCCAATTAAGGACTTGAAACACAACTCAGGCATTCCTGGCAATTTGTATGGAAATTAGAGCACTAAAGCGCTCTCAGAAAAGTTCCTTTCCTTAACTGATTTCTGGTTATGAGCTGACCTGGTCTGCACTGCCCAGAGAACACCTGTGAGCCCCCCTTCTATTCACTCTTTAAATGAAATAAACTCAGTTAATTTGCTTCGGGYTCATTACGAGTAATAACCTTGCTGGACTTGATCAAGGCAATTTCATGCCTGTTATCAAATAATTGCATCACAATAATGCACTTCTTGGCATGGCTGGGGTGACCTGCATCAGCCCTGAACTCCAGGGTTTTCCCCCTCTTTTTTCCTTTAGGGAGTGTGGCAGGGCCAACGCCCTCAGCACCCAGGGGGTGACACTGGTGGGGGACAGCAGTGCCACCACCTGCTCACCCCAAATGTGCCCTCCTGGCTCCTCTTTCCTGCCGAGCAGCACGCACAGGGCTCTCAGAGCCTTGTCCTTAGAGCAAGCCAACGCTAGATGTCACACACGGGAGGGTTATTGCAAGGGGAAACAGCCTGCCAGGAGAGATTTTATTTTTTTTTTTTCCTCTTTTACTTTATTTTCGCTTCTTTCAGCCTCACCCATCAGTTAACTCATGATACTCCGGCAGATCCRTGAAGGTTGGTCGCTAGACAAAATGAAAATGATGCATTCCATGAGTTATCCAAAGGGGAAAATAATCCCTTGCTCCTGTCACAGGACCAACAGCTGAGGTCTGGGCTCTTTGTCTCAAGACCTTCAGGCTTCAGCATGACTATGTTCTAGTTCAGGCTTGCTTAACTTCTCTTGAAGATGGCAGGTGCCATTTGAAGGTAAATACTATTTAAAATTGTGGGGTTTTATTACATAAAATAGTGTTTTCAGATAYTGGAGATTGCTGGTGGAAGTTGCAGCTCTTGCTGCAATTACAATGACAAGGTGGGAAATTCACATGAAGCCAAATCTGCTCTAGTTGCTTCAGATAAACCACAAATATCCTCTGCACACAGAGTGCTTCCCTGACTAACTTTGGATAGTTCATMTTTTCATTGATATCCTCAGTTTTTAGTCTTATGCAATGACTAGAAGAGTCATAAAAGCCAATATTTCATGGCTTTACAAAGAACTTTTGATAAGGTTTTTTTTCCCCCCTGATTGTAAAGTTCACTAGTTTTATTAGTTAAAGTCTGAGTTTTAAAGTATGAGCCTCAAATTTACCCTAAATTATGCAGAATTCCACAAATCATGTTAGCAATCCTTTAATTGCTTCATCTTGGAGATGCTGGGGCAGGGGGACAGTTATGTCTTATTAAGTATATCAACAGATACACAGATATATATCTTATTTCTATTAAAATCACCCCCTTTGCCCACTACAGTTTCATTTGCAGTCTGGTTGCTTTCATTGCTGAGTGACCATTTTAAATGATTAATTGATGCCTGGAACACAGAACCTTTAACTTGAATTTTGTGGGCTTTGTTACCTGAATCATCAACAGAGAGGTATATACTTGTGATGTGGAAGAATCTGATTTAAAAATGGATGTKTGCTGGTAAAACTTGAAAATGCAAGGGAAAATATCCTATGGTGTAAAATCAGCAAGTCCTCTCCACTTTCAGGCTTCTAAAATCTCTGTGGTTTCCTCCAGGGAGTTAAAACTTCATGATTTTGTTTCTCTGACCTCTGCAGCAGCCCATGTGCTTCTTTCCCTGCCACTCTCCCCAGGCCAGGCCTGTGGGTCACGACGTGAAAAATGYAAGTTTACAGTATTTTTGGAAATGGTGAAAAAGCCAGGAATGGGGAAGAAAGCYCCAGTTATTCTGGTTTGGTCACTGTGAGCAGGAATGGGCAAGAACCAGTGTTGGAGTAAGACCAAGGATAAAGAAAACACATTTTCCATTGTTTCTACAATTACCACTGGGAACTYTTGGTCTTTCTGTGGCTTGTTATTACCAAGATAAGATTGGACACCCTTCTGGAAGGGAAATGCTGGGCAGGAGTGTGGGGCACCTGGTGAAGCTTGGTTGTCTCGGGGTAGCAGAATGTCAGTTTCCACATTCATCTCCCAGATTATGTCTCAGGGTCATGATTTATGTAGAAAATGGTGACTMGAATAGCTGAAACCTTAAATTTTTGAGACTTTTTACAATTAGTTTGCGCTGGGGGAAGAAGGACTTACAGGTAGTGTGGTTTAATTACTCCAAGAAAAACAGGTGAAGATAAAAAGCAAACTGGAGGAGTTTGTATTCAAACTTCATGTGGCATTATTGTAATGTCTCATTGAAAATGTGRCACTGTTACACCTTCATGTAGTTGGAATTACAACATTTGGGGATGGAAGGCGCCTCTGGACTCACCCTGTGCAAACCTCCTTGCTTGAGGATAGGTCAGCCAGACCAAGCTAACTGGGAGTTTTGATTATTTCCATTTATGGAGACTTTATAACCTCTCTGAACATCGTTTCCCAGTGTTTGACCACTCTCACAATTAAATAATTTTCTCTGGTGCTGAGCTTGTGCCCTTGGCTTCCTCTCCTGTTTCTGAGCATCACTGAGAGGAGCTGGGCTCTGCTTCCTTTGCTCCAGAACTCAGTGGCCAGRCTTTACAAAGGTCATTCCTAAGTTATGATGTCTCGTGGATGGGGCAGGCAGTAATGTCTTTTGCCTGGGTGCCCTGCTGATGTATTTATCTGCCAAGTAATGTCAGCCTTTTAATCAAATAAATAATTCATGGCCGGCGTGTGATGATACCAGCGCCTGGGAATTGTGCACTGGATGGAGTGAAATAAAGCTGTCAGTGGGAAAGGGCAGTGTTGGAGCCTGAGATGGATCAATGGAAGCAGAAGAACATTTCTATTTGGTTGATAACTAAGTGATCTTTTTTGGAAGGTCTCATTTTACAGAGCTGTACTCCGGTGATTGCGTTCGTCCATCATCAGCCAAGATCCGAGGGGTTTTGAGTAACCTGAACATCTTTATTGTATTTTAAACCTTGTCTTTATTTTAGTTAAATGACAAATTGAGTTTTTTTAGTTAATTCAGTGACATTTTAAATGTATTTGATTTGGGTMGACATACAGCAATGAAATGACTCATATTCAACCAGTGCTCCACAATTGTCGGAAAGCACCCTTGGGGCAAGCAGCCCATTTGGCTACTCACAACTTTCTGCAGGATTTGCCAGTTGCTCCTCACCCAGATACTGGGTTTAGACCTGGTTGAGGCCTGAGTTGCTCCTCCTGAGGCAGCTGGGGATGAGCAGCTTCCCTCCTGGAGCAAAACATCCCGCAGAGCYGCTGTTGTTTTTGTGAGGTTCCCAGACAAAGGGAGGAATGCTGAATCTGACTCCTTGCTCTCAGAAGGCTAATKTATTATTTTATGATACTATATTATATTAAAGAATACTATACTATACTATACTAAAGAAGAGATAGGATAGTTATAGAAGGCTAAAAAGATAATAATAAAAACTCGTGACTCCTTCCAGAGCCCTGACACAGCTTGGCCATGATTGGCCATTAAGTCAAAATGAAACCAATGAAACAACCGCCTATTGGTAAACAATCTCCAAACACATTCCAAATCAGCAAAACACAGGACAAGCAAATCAGATAATTATTGTTTTCTTTTTTCTCTGAGGCTTCTCAGTTTCCCAGGAGGAGAAATCCTGGGCAGAGAGATTTTTCCAGCAAATGYGACAGCGACAAGCTGCGGTGGCCCAGGGCAAGCGCCAGCCAGGGAATTTCTTCTTGTGGTCCCAACAAAAATCCGAGCACACTCACAGAATGAGGAGATATTGCTGAGTGAGGAGAGAAACAACCTTTTCATGGGCTGCTGACAGCTGGCCAGAGCTCTGATTAATTTTTGATTAAATTTGTGTTTATGCTCAAGTGGCCGAGTTTGTGTGGGATCACCTGAGGATCAGTTTGGAAATCTGCTGCTCAGCAAATCTAACCTTCAGTGATATTAACAGCTTGGCTGTGCTTTGTTTTTTTCCATTTGTAGTGGTTTTGGTTTGTCAATTTGAGATTTTGCTAATTTTGAGATTTTTTTGGTTAATGTGTTAATGAATGTGGTGTGCTTAGTGTTGGTTAATTATTAGTGTATTTCTTTTTTGTGAGATAGGATTAGGAGAAAATTAAAGTAGGATTAAAATTTTAAAAGGGTGTAAAGAAAAATTTATTAATAGCAATTAAAAGAAAGAGTAACAAGAATTAGAATGAAACTTTTAGAACACTTTTCCTCTCCTCACAACCTTTTTTTTCCTTATCGATAATGTGAAGAAACAAAACTTCAAATTTTTTTTAGAATAGTCTTTTTTTAGTTTATTTTGGGAGAGAAGTTTATTTTTCTGTTAATGTTATGGAGACTTCTTTATATAAAAAATAAGTTTTTTTGGTTTTTTTTCAATGAATAGTAGTTRTTTTATGTCTTCCTAAGCTGAAGAAATAAAATGAATCTTCTTATTTATTTATTTTTGTAAAAACTCTTTCCTTGTATATAGAATTTACAAAAAAAATACTGAATGCTCTCATTAGTTTGGTGAATTATCTGGTCACATGATTGAAACCCCATTGCAGCTTGAATGCAACCTACTATTAATGAGTAACAAAAAATTGCCTAACATTAGGAAAACAGCAATTATTTTCTTCTTCTTCTTCTTCTTCTTCTTCTTCTTCTTCTTCTTCTTCTTCTTCTTCTTCTTCTTCCTCTTCTTCTTCTCCACCATTATGTTTCAATTATTTTTCTTTACTTTGATTTATGCATTTATTTTTGTTTTAAAGATGTATTTTTCCTTTCCTGTTCCCCTCATGTCTTCTTTGCACACTTGTCCCCCACCTTTGCCCCAAACTTTGTTAAAACCTTGATATTGACTTTTTTTTTTTTTAGCATGGCATGGAACCAGCCAAGCTGGACATAGACCCTAATTTTAGAAATATTGCAATGTTTTACCCAAGTAAAGTGGCATGCAGGCAGCTTGGAGCAGAAATTATCAGCAATGGCATCTGCACAGTTTCTTCTGTCAGTGACACAGACCTCTGCAACTTTCACATGGGTTCTTATTTCTTCTAAAAACAGGTCTGCAAAAAAAACCTCCAAAGGCCCCACTTGTRTAGAGCAAGGGATTTCTATGGAAGGTGATTCAGTGTTCTTCCCTCAGTAATGGGGCTGCTGTTATACCTGGCTTTTTGGAGTTTTAACTTGCAAGAGAAATAAAATTGTGCTGCRTTTCCACAGTGCAGCACCCTTGCAATCTCCACTCAAAACTTGTCAAATAGACAAAGAGTGGGAAATGCACAATTATTTGCACATTGCCTGCAAGAGGAACGTCTTCAGTGCAAACCAAGTCAGCTTTGCATTTACTTTTCATTGAGTGAAGGRCTGGAATTGAGCTGAGGATCAAACCCAACATCTGGGTGTGCCAAACACATCAGTCTCTCCCGGAGACAAAGGTTACTTCTGCTGGCTAAAATCTCCTCCAGAGTGAAATTTGTTTATCTAAACTTTGTTTACTGTGAAATGCCTGGAAGTTATTTTCATTAGATTCGTGCTTTTTTTTTTTTTAAACGTGTGTGTGTCTCCGTTGCTGGTTGTTTTTGTTTTCTTTTGCAATTTGATTAATATGATCTCAATTTCTTACTCAGTCACGGAACTGGTGGGTGAAACAGGCAAACTTCAGTGGGGCTCAAACAGCAAAGAGGTGCATTTATGATTACTCAAAAGGAATATTACTGTGCAGGTACATGCAAAAGAAAACCAAGGTAATGAGGAATGTTGGATAWTTCTGATGAAAAACTGGGGGAGGGCAGTGCTGAGGGGGGGGATTCTCTCCCTGAGCAGAGTCCTGAGCCTCACAGACATTCGTTCTCTGTTGGAAACAGCAGCTCTCACCATCAATTAGGAGAGCCCTGGTCACAACACAGRCTCTCAGACCATTTCCAAGACCTCTTAGGGAAAAATCAAGCTGCCCCTGAAGGTCAGTGGTGTTTCCCCAGACCCTGATGGGCAGATCTCAGCGTCCTGCTGTGCCCGCAGCTGCTCCCAGGCCCATCAGGCAGCAAAGCACAATTKGAAACGTTGAACCAAGCACAGAATTTTCTGGAAGACATGCCTGGACGCTGCATGGCAATGGTGTGAGGCAGAGGAGCTGTAGCTGCAGAGGCTTTGAGGCAGCAAAGGGGACCATCAAGCCCTGCACAACGTGCTAAATTATGAGACAAAAATTCGGATAAGGCGTTTCTGTGACTCCYGTGACCACAGCTGTGAGCTCCAGCTGAGATGCAGACAAAACTTGCTGATTTCTTGGCAAGAAGCAGTAAGCAGCAGGACTGTCTCTTCAAAAGAGGCCTGGCAGTTTATCTTGAGGTGTCCAGTCAGTGAGGCTAAGTCAACATTTAAGATGAAGGGGTTACTGATCCCTCTTTTCTCCCCTCTGCGGGCCCAAAGCCCTCTCCTGTCTGATTTATGAGTTCCTGCTGGTTTCCAAATGGCCCCTGAGCCTCCCTCTGAAATCTGAGATCCAAAGGGCCCTCCAGAATTTCTCCCTCACACTCAAGTGAAAAAATAAGGAAAAAAAATCAGTCTCCAAGATTCCTAGGGGGATATTTTGTGCCCACCACCCTTCCATCCTCTCCCYACCCGTGCCAGCAGAGGAGAGTGGATGTGGATTAGGAATGTCTGATAACAGCCCACATGGAGCAAGGCAAAGTTATCTCCATTTAGTGACACACAACGAAGTCACAGAAGTGAGTTGTGCACAGCAGAATTCAGCCTGAATCCAGCCTGCACCAATCCCTTCCCTGCATCCTCATCAAGAAGGAGGAAGATTTGCTGGTTGAGTGAGAGGCAATCACAAAAGAAATCAATCCAAAAAGTGAAGTGCTCATTCAGTGGCTTCCAGTGAAAATTTATTGCTTGTCATCTCCCTGACAGGYTCCTTCAGAATGCCCAGACCTTGASGGAAATTGGTGCTGTTTGAAGTTTGGCCTTGGGAAGTGTGATCTGTTTTGGGGATATTTGCTGTGTTTTGCTTACACATTGGGTCCTTATTATTTCTTCCACTATCTCTGTGCAGATTGGAGCAGGATGCTGTGAGCTAACATGTAAATATTTGGCAGCTGAGCAATGGAGCCTGATGTTTTTGGCAGGGGGAAAATGGATGCCATAGCACTGCTAGAGTAAGTGCTGTGTTGGAGACGTCCCTCAGCTTCCTAAGGAGATCTTTTCCCTGGGTTTTAAAAGCAGTGTTTCAGGTCTTGTTCAGTGTTTTAAATGCATGTGTCTTCCCCATGGGTCAGGTGAGGTGTCTGACTAGGGCAGGACCTAGAGTCCTCTAAAATCCATGGCCATAAAACGAAAAAAAMMCAAAAAAACAACCCAGGACTGAGTGGCTTTCAGAAAGTGCTTGGCCAAAGGCCATAGAATCTTGGGGATATTTGTAATTAACACAGAAAACTTGCTGGAAACTCTGAGTTGTGACTCCTAAAGAGTTTAAAGGACTTAGGCAAAAAACATCTTGTTTTTGTCCATCTGGAAACAAACTTAGGGGATGTGTCAGGAACTTGGTGTCCCTTGCCCCCTGTGCTGTGCATCACTGCCTGGAGCAGCTGGATGTGTCCATTTTGGGGCTGTTACTGTGGAAAAAGAGCAGGTGACACCTGGAGGTGTGACTGGCTGGAGATTTGTTCAAAACAAATGCCCCATTCTACCCCAGAGGTCTTGAATTTAGTTTGATGAAGTGAATTTATCCAGTGCTAATACAACGTCKCTATAGGACAGGAAACAACATGARCRCACRCACCRCTGYTCTCAAGGTGAAGAAAATTGGATTTTATTTTCTGACTCCAACATTTATAGATTTCCAAAAGTGACAGTGGMTTGGAGGGTGAAAGTGCCACCTCTCCAGTGACACTGGACAAACCAACCGTCCATCAAATTTCTCCTCCTCCATWAARRAATGCAAAACAATTAAGTTATTTACAGAAAGTGTGTGAGAAGGTTCGTTACAAGATKGAAAACATCAGAAGGCTTAAAAAATCTTTAAAAAATCAAAACCACAGGATAAAGCAGTAATGCTTAAAAAACCAGATTCCACCCTTGCCGTGGTGGTGGTTGCTTTATCTCCCAAACCCTTGGTGCTGTGTTGATCAGGAGGAGAACACTGATTTCTTTATTTTGTTCTGCAGTCACTCGATAAAAGATAAGATATCTGCAGGCTCCAGAGTTGATGGTGTGAGTAATAGGAATTTGCTGTCTTTCCAAATTTTCTTCCACCAATGGGTGGCCCTTGCTATCTCCCTTGGATGGGTGCCCCATTCCTGGGTGCTGCCACACTTTTGTGGGTGGCACCTCACCAGCTGTTCCTTCAGAATCAAGATCTCCGTGGCTTTCAACAGAAAAGATGGGAATAGTGCTGCACTCCTTGGCTTTCCCTCCTCGTTTTCTTCAYCCCAATCAGTCTGTGAGGGGACTTGCCACTGTTCTTTTTCATGAAATAATCCACGGAGCCAGAACRTAATGGAGCCAGGCAGAGGTGCCAACGAAAACTGAGTCACACACACAGGGCAATGAATCATCTGGGGCTCAGCTGAGACCTTGGCACGCGTGTGGCTGTCCCACACAGGGACGTGTTTTTGCTGCTGATTGTGCTCAGGGGTCCTCACACTCTGTGTCAGACACCTGACAGTGAGACTCCTCTAAATATTTTTATTTAGATGTCGAGTGGGACGCGTATASGCGGATACACGTCCCGTTTGACATCTAAATAAAAATATTTAGAGGAGTCTCRCTGCTGTGTAGGAGGTAAATCCGGACTAAGACAGGTTTTGGTGCTGGTTTTGAGTCTGCTGTGTGCAGCTGGAGCATTCACACGTCTGCCCTGGGAATACAGACAGGTTAAAATACAAGGGTGTGCTGCCTGTGGGGCTTTGGGTGGGAGCAGAACAGGGATGGTGTGCAGGAATGTGTGGTTTTTGTTGATGGAGTGACAAAACTATTTTTTTGTTTTCTTAAAAAGGAAAGAAGCTTAGAAGGTTTTTTTTTTTTTTTGATTAGGTGAACAAGACACTTCATAGGACTTTGGAGACTTCACTTCAAATTTAAGGATGGCTAATTGGACAGAAGCTACATTTTCTCTGGTTGTTATTTTGCTTTTTGCTAAAACCTTTTTGTTTCCAACACTGCCACAGGAGCCATCCTGCTGATTTTTATGCCTCCAAAGGCAGCTGAGCTGTCTTAGGYGTGTTGCAGACCTCCAAGAGCTCATGAGACCTGGCTCRAGGAGGCTCATATAACACTGGTGCAGCCAGCCACTGGACCTGAGTGTTCAAGGGAGCTGGGCTGGAGGGTCCAGGCACTCAGGAAGGGATCAGGAAGGGATGCAGGATCCCCATCCAAACCACAGCAGAGATCCCAACCAACCAAGAGCAACCAAGAAACTGGGGAGAACTTCCATTGCTTCAAAAGGAAAGTGAAGTTTGTGGAGTGGATGCATTGGGAAACTCTGCTTTGCTCTGCTGAGTTTGCCTTTAAGGATGTTTTCATTCTGCAAACTGCTGAAAAGTGTTCAGTTTAAGGTTTTGTGTTTTTGTTTTTTTCACTGTCCCTGGAAAAAAAGGAGAGGCCAGACAGGCTGATGCACGTCAGCAGAGATGCCAAAGCCTGGCTTGTACCCTGCAGCACTTTTTTTCTTCTTGTGCAAAGCATCAAAACTGTGAGTGAGAGTGGAGTGGCACACTTAGAGCCAGGGACACAGCTCGTTTTGGGATCTGCTTAATTAGCAGCATGCTTCATTAGGGCTTCATTAAAGCCCTCCCTTGCTCTCTCCAGGACCAGCTTAGCAGGAGGGTTTGCTGCTTCACAGGGCTATTTCTTCACAAAAAGGTGCAACAAAATTCACCCCTCAACAGCCCCATGGAAATATTTGCCTGTATTTGCTTCTGACTCCAGACAAATTCARACCTAAGTGTTGGGAAGGGTGAAAGTTTGACAAGAAGGTCTCACAGATGTGTGTGCCTGGCAGGAAGTTTTTTGAATGTAGAGTCTGGTGAAGGAATAGAGATGGAAGCAAGTTTTGATAGAGAAGAAAAGAATTGCTGAGCCAGTCTCCCTGGATAACCAAGGAGGCAAAGGGTGTGTTGGTTAGAAGGGGTTTTTATGGCTCAGAGCAAAGGATAAACCCATCCCAAACAAGAAGATGTTTTTACCAAGCACAAAGAGAGCACAGGCAAACAAGGCAGCAAATGTGGCAAGTACAAAAAAGGGCTCAGAATTTTCCACTGCAAGAAAACTGAACAACAACTTCTGGCTTAAACTGAAATGTACTGACTGTTAGTGATTGGAGAGCAGTAACATGAATATGGTAATTACAGTGGTTATGATGGGCTATAGGTAAGAGTTAAGGTATAGATTGGTTCTACTGCATTGAGATGCTCAGCAAAGAAACGTCTATAATGCATTGTAACCCAAAGAAAAGTCTATAATGCACTGTAACCCAAAGAAAAGCATATAATGCATTGTAACCCAAAGAAAACTGTATAATGCATTGTAACCTAAACCAAAGGGTCTCCAGGCCTGCCTGCAGCTGGAGCTGCCAGCTGTGGGCACAGCTCTGCCACCCACCACCCTGGGCTGCTGGAACCTCTTGGATGGAACAAACTGCATTTTGGAGAGCCCCTGCAGTCCCACATCCCTCWTTCAGGCTCTCACACCTAAGGASCAGTCTGTGAGAGATGGCCCCTGAAATGTGGTGCAAATGCTGCAAAATGGGATGTGAAATGCTGCCCCTTCCCTCCTCCCTCCTCTCCCTGGCACGGGGCTGGGGATTGCTCAAGCCCTTGGAGCTGTCTGGAGCACAAACCTCTGCAGGAGCACGCAGGGAGGGAAATCATCTGCAGCCCAGGAGAGATAAGGACGTGCACAAGCCCTGGGACTGTGTGGGGGTCAGCACAACAAATCTGGAGACACCACCACACAGATGAGTTTGGAGTAAACATGTGCCCTTCCAAATGGACTGGAAAAAAAAGTTATGGGCAGCCTTTCTCCCCCTCAGGATGAATTCCCTAAATGAGGAGGAAGGGAGTGAGAAAGTTGGAGTTTGAAAAGTTCAATTGTTCCTGGAAACAAGAATAGCTTTGTGGGTTTTATTTCCTTAAAAAAAAAAACAAAAACAAAAACAAAAAACCAAAAAAAAAAACCCAAACAAGCTGATTCATGAACCTTCATCCCCATCCCTACCTGGTCCCTTTTTATTTCCATTTTGGACTGTGCCAGCTCAGGTTTTCTCTGTGCTGCAGGATGCATGCAGCACTTTGGAAAAAAAAAAAAAATGTCATTGCAAAGAAATAGCTCTTCTCCAATTGCCTGTACCAGATATGGCAACGTGGATCCAGATTGAATGAATTAAGCTTTTATTTTGGAACTTTTAGGGCAGGAAAGCAGCTACATTGTCTGTTCTAATGAGGCCAGTGCTCCCTGCAGACTTTCCTTGTCATTGAGGCCCTTTCTTTTGTCCCAGTCCTKACAGATTTCCAGTGTATTTTTCACTTAGTCCTTGTGAATACATGATAGGGCTGGAGAACCCCRGAGCTGGTCAGAAAAATTGCCAGCTGAGAAATGTCTGGGGCCTTCATAAATTTCATTCGGGCTACAGGGCTCTCTGCATTTCAGAATGGACAATTTCCATTACCTTTCATGCAGAATTCGGGCTCCACAGAACTGTAAATTTCACCCAGTGGCTTTCAGTTCTRTCCCAATTATTTGCTAAGTGCTGTTTGTTAAGAAGTCATCTGGTCTTTATTTAAAGGCTGGGAAATTAATTGAAACTGATGGAGGACTCCCACAAATGACAAACTCCATCAAACTCATYGGTTTCAACCCGATGGAAACAATACTTCAGAATTTTTCTGGCCTAATGTTTGTTTTTATGGATAAGTTGAGGAAGAATGAATGGCCTCCTTTGTGAAGTCCTGCCTTCAGACTGKGGTGCTGCACAGCCAGGTTTTCATTATAATTACTTTTTATGCTGCAAGTCAGTCACTAATTCAATATAAACTCAACATAACAGGAGTTTCGAATGTGTCCAAAGCGAGTTCTTAAATACTGATCTAAACTCATTATGAGCATGAACTGGCATAGAGTTTTAGCCGTGTAAGTTCAAAAATAAATTAAGCCAATAAATGAAGTGTGGGAATTAAATGGCACATCCTGACTCAGTTTTCATTCATTCTTTTGCTCATTAGCCTCAGTGCATGTGCTTTTCCCTCTCTCTGTGAGGGGAAAAATGTTGGACAGGCCTGGTGGGAGAAAGCAGAGCAGCAGTTGTGACTCTGCTGTCCTTCAGGAAGGTCACAGGACTAAATCATGGCTCTGCTCAGTCAGAATCTGACTCTGCCTCACCAGATTTATTATTTCAGCCGYAGATTCTGAACATCAGTAACTCCAACTCAAACTGTGCGGGGTAAATGTGGTGACAGAAAACACAGGGCTTCAAAGCCACCCGGGYGGTGTCATCTGGCAACCACAATTATCAGTTTTATTCCCAAATTCCCCTCCTATAAATAAAAAAAAAAAAAAAAGTGATTTCAAGGCCATTTTGGAGGATGTCAAGGTGCTGGGGTCAGTGGTGACCTTGCTTTGAAGGGTGCCCAGAGCAGCTGGGGCTGACCCTGGATCCATGGAAATGTCCAAGGCCAGGTTGGACACTGGGGCTGGGACACCTGGGACAGGAGAAGGTGTCCCTGCCCATGACAGAGGGTGGGACAAAATGAGATTTATTGTCCCTTCCAACACAAACCATTCMGTGGYTCCATGGCTTGTGTTTATCTAGCGAGAACTCCTGCGACCCAAAGCTTTTGCCTGGTTGGGTGAAGAAGGTGAAGTCAACAAAATTATTGTGTTGATGCTTCCAACCTAAAGAAAATATGAGGTAAAACAGGTTAAGAGTCAAATATGGAGATAGAAATCTAAGGATCTTGGACTTTCCAGACCTCAAAAATGTGCAAAACTGGCCTCTGGTTTCTCCTTCCCTACCAGAAAATATATCTGCTTGGCCCTTGGGGCCCTGAGGATGAGTCCTTCCTTCCTTGTGTTCTGAGAAATCAGAGAAAAATAGTAAAAAAAAGGAATCTCTGACTGCTAAAACACGCTACAGAATCAGCCTGTTTTATTTTTCCAGTGTGGAAACATCATTGAAAGGCATTTTTCTTTCAATTGATTGGGGTAGTGTTTTCCTCATGTCTAGATCTCACTTCCTGAGCAGAAGACATACTTTTACAGAATGCTGTTCATTTAAACTTAGGGGAAAAAAAAAAAGGGGGGGGGCAGGGGAGGGGGTCAGAGAAAATATTTTCTCCCTTAGCTTCTAAAAAATATAATATTTTCTGTATTTTTTGATTTTGGCAAAGACTGCAGTGTATGCCCGCCAGAAAGTAAGTAAAATACAGTCAAAGGCTGCCCTTGTCCACATGTTTGAAATGGACTACCAAAAATGCATCAYTTTTTCCAACATTTTTGTTGGGTGGAGCGCGGAAGGTGATTCCCCCTTCACACCCTAACATAAATATTTATACAGAACGGCTCTAGCCTAACCTGAAAGGAAAATTCTGAGAGTGCTTCAGAAGGCCTGTGGCAGGAAATAAAACCCTAAAACAATTTCCATTAAATTTTCTGGCTCCTGGACACGATGCCGTGGGCTTGGCGCACGCCGCGGGTTTGGAGTCGAACAAACGGCCCCACAGAAAACCCTGAGGTTTCTTTTGACTGCATCCTCACAAACTGTCTCTGTTACTCACCAGCCACTGGAAAAGGAGAGGAGGAAACGCTGCACTGCCTTGGGAGAGCACTTAAAATAAGCCTGCTGTCCTTGCCCACCTCCTCCTCGCTGAAAAGCAGAAGAATAGTGAAAAGACACCCTATCCAAGGGGGGAARAAATTGCACAGCACCACAGACACAAAGGGGATGTATAAGGGATCACAGGACAGGCACTTGCTTCAAAAATAAAAGGGCCTTTTGTAACAGGATTGAAGGTTTGGGTTTGCTGCAGATTGCCCAGCTCYTGCTGTGCCATCCCCTCCTAACCCAGCAAAGGGAAAAAAAAAAACCAGGAATGTGCCCCCCAAGTGCTCACCTTACACTAATTAATTCTTGCATTARGCCAAATTTTAGAATGTCTTTTTCCAATATAATAATGCTGATGTGGAGGAGGTGTTCAGGAAGACCACATTAYCAGCAAGGATAATTTTCTGTACTTTTTACACTGTGGTTTTTGTGTTGAGGGATCTCCAAGCACTCCACAATCGTTAACCTAAGGAGGGAGATGTCACCATCACTGGGATGAAGCGTGATGTCTGGATGGGCACCAGAGATGCACATCTCACTCTTCATGTTATGTATTTTTAGCAACTTTCAGTTTGGGGAGTTCCAAATAAACAAATAAATGCATTTATAGTGCGTTATAAACAAAAATTTCTTCAGCTGAGCTSAGCACTGGAGTTAGACCTGTCCCTGGTTTGGGTTAAGCCTCATAATTATCCTGTGGCCACTTTGCCAGTGCCTCAGCTGGAGGTTTCTCTGCTGTGGGAGGACAAAACTGAGGCTGGTGCACAATCCCTGCCCTGGCTTYACCCTTCTTGCACATCCTTGCCCTTCTTTTACCCTTCTTGCCCTGGGACCAGCCCTGGTGAWGTCCTGGTTTAAAACTAAGGACACAAATCTAATGCACCATTTACCTGAAAGTGGACAGAAACGTCCTKTAAAACCAGTAAATTTTGGCTTTGTTCTGCAAGGGAACTCTTGCTTTTCACTGTGTTCCCATCATGCATGCACACTGACAGAACCAGTCCTGGTTAAGCAGCTGAGAAAGGGAGGAATAAARGAATTAAGGCCTCACTGCTTGTCCTGACATCACCATCACAGCTGAGGTCACTATTTTGATGGTGGCCCTGTGAGGTGCACACAAGTCCAAGAGGAGTTTGGCAAAAAAAATCTGTAATTCTAGGCAAACTTTTATACTTATTTATTTATTTAATTTATCTATATTTATTAATATAATATATAATATATAATATATAATCTATGATATATAATGTATAATCTATGATATATCATGTATAATGTATAATCTATGATATATAATGTATAATGTATAATCTATGATATATAATCTATGATATATAATCTATAATCTATAATCTATAATCTATAATCTATAATATATAATATATAATATATACATAAATTAAATATATAAATATATATTTAATATAGCAATCTATATTTATATATTATATATAAATAATGTATAATATAAAATGTATTTATTTAAATGTGTTATTTATATAGAATTATATATAAAAATATWCAATATAAAATATATATTTAAATACATTGTTTTATATATAATTATATATATAATTATAATATATATTATATGTATTTAATAYATTATTATTTTAATACATTCTATTTAAACTGAATTTAAATATAATCCTGTATATTTAGCACAATGCCGAGGATTTTAATGCCAAATGTAATTACAGCAGCACTGTAGGAAAATGCCTTAGCACACACAGCTTAGTGGGCTGTAATAATGAGATGAGAGGTGTTTGTTTCCAGCATTTTGGGACCTTTCTTCTGCGTGGGCTGGTTTGGAGTGAGTGGGGAGGACGGGGCAGCCCCAGTCCCTCTCTGAATTCCCTGCATGTGCTGAAGCACCACTCTGCAGTTATCTCTTCCTCTCAGAAGCCCAGAGTCCAGCCTATCTGCTTTAATCAGCCCTAAACTGCTCAGTGTAATTAGCCAATTAGCAGCTGTCAGCGAGCCCTAAATCATCCCTCCCTATCTGGGATCTCTGCAAGCCGCAACAATTCTTGGGTGTTCACTCCCCAAAAGGAGGAAACGCCTTTTATTCCGTTTGGAGGTTTGTGTTCAGAYTGTGAGTCTGCACTGCCATTACCCAGGGAAATGAAGCAAAATCCCTCCTCAGGACTCCTGGAAATAGGATGAAAAGCAGTGTTAGCCTGGAAGAGGTGTAAAGAGGCTGCTTCAGTTCACCATAGCTCATTAAAATTACTTTTTGAGCACTTAAACCCCGAATACTTCAYTTTCTGGCTGAACATCTCAATGGTCCATCCCGGACCTGGAGAAGCCTCCAGTGGGAGTGATTTGGGGTGAAATTGTGGCTCTGGGGGTGTTGCTGAGCAAGTGGGCTGTGAGAATGTGACCCTTGCAGTGTCTCTAAGGCTTTATCTGATGGCTTTCTGCAGCTGGGTGGGCACTGCCTTGGCTGCATCAGTGCTAAAGGTGTGAGTAATTTCTGGTGGAGCAGAAATGCCTCAGAGTCCTTGGTTTTCTTTCCCTCAATGAGYTAGGTCACAGCTTCAGAGGAAAAAAAAAATTAAGTATACACACTGCTTTAGATTTTTAATGCTTATAAATAGGCATTTGCCGAATGGATGGGGAATCCTTGAACAGCAGAGCAAATGTTACAACTTTAAGGAAAATAGTTGCAGCAGGTTTTTTTTTTTACTGAAGAGTTCTGATTAATAAAGCTTTGCATTTGGGAAATGTGGTRGATTTATTAATGTGGACTTTTAATCCCTGCCACGCTGGAAATATTGCACAGTGCTGTTCAGATATTTGATCCCAGAGTTCTCCTTCAGAAATCTAAGTCATATTTCCTGGATATAATTTTTAGCCTGCTAAATAAGATTCAGGCAAAGGCTTTGATAAAAGTGTTTATGTTTTAGGATACGGCTCTAGATGGACTTCTGTGTGAAAGCTGGACTGGAATGATTTCTTAATTTGTAATGGAAATGAAGTTTAGGAAGCTATTCAGGAGCAGATGTGAATTGCTGATTGGTCAGGGCCTCCTCTTCCCACTGACATGRATAAATTTTATCACGAGGGGGACTCTTAGGTGTGTGGCATTCCCATTCTCTGAAAAATCCCTTTGCCCAGGATTTCTTTCCTGGGAAGCTGAGAAGCCTCAGAGAAAAGGAAAACAATTCTAACCTCATTTGCTTCTCCTGTGTTTTGCTCGTCTGGAATGTGTTTGGAGGTTGTTTACCCACAGGTGATTGTTCATTGGATTCTGCTGGGAGTTGTTTTCACTCTTTGGCCAGTCAGGGCCAAGCTGTGTCAGGACTCTGGAGAGAGTCAGGAGTTTTCATTATTATCTTTTTAGCCTTCTGTAAGTATCCTTTCTGTATTCTTTAGTAAAGTATAGTATTCTTTAATATAATATTTTATTATAACATAATAAATCAGCCTTCTGAGAATATGGAGTCAGATTCATCATTCCTTCCTGTCATGGGGCACCCCACAAATACAACATAGGTGCACACGAATCGTGGTTCTGTGGTGATTGAGGGGTGCCAGGTCTCACAGTTTTGCTGAACTAGCCCTCTGAGCAGAGATCTTTTCTGCAGGAGGCTGAGCTGGGAGCAGCTGCACTCAGCAGGAAGGAGCTGCCCCAGCAGCAGCTGCACTGACCAATATCCTGGATATGCACTGGGTGAGGCTTGACAAGTCCAGATGTGACCCCAAAATCTCATTTATGTTTTCCTTGAAGTCAGACAAGAGTTAGGCTTGAAAGGGATCTTTATCCAGTCCACTCCCTGCCTTTGTAGGAGCACCTTCCACCATCCCAGAGTGTTCCAAGCCTGTTCCACCAGACCCTGGGCACGTCCAGGGATCCAGGGGCAGCCGCAGAGCCTTGAATTAACACCTTGGAAAAGTTGTGGCTTCTGAAAAAGGGAGAAAATGGCTGAAAATTGGTAGAATTAATCAYCTTGAAGCCTTCTAGAAGGACGACTGGCTGTTGTTGAGCAGGGGGCTGCTGGCACGACTCCTGAGAGAGTGAGAGAATGGCTAAACCCCATGRCAGTGCTCTTGATTTCCTGAGAGTTTGGGTGAAAATCTTCACATTTCTGGTTTTGAGGCAGTTCCATCAAGTCTTAAAGAAGGCATTTTGGGCAGGTCCAAGGCCTGGGCAGAGAGCCCTGGCATGACCAACRTGTGGATGCAGGATTGTGTTCAGCCGCCTCCATCCTCACCCCCTCAGCAAGGAGTGACTGCCCCTGACTCTGCTCCCATTTTCCATGGGATCTTTAGGAAAAAAGACAGAAAATTAGGTTCCCTCTTAGCTCCAAATCAGGTGATGGAGCTSTGGGCTGGGCTGACTGCCTTGATGGCTCTTCCTCACACACAAGGCTTTTATAATTTAATCTCCAGTGGCCATCAGAGATTGAAAAAAACTATAAAATGGGGAAATACTTCATCCAYGCTGCTCATTGCAACTCCTCCTGATTAAGTTGTATTTTAAGCAAAACCTTCCTCTGTCTGCATCCAAAGCACCCATAGGGTTATATATTTTTATATATTTTATCTTTTTTTTGTCGTTACTGCCCCACCTGGGGCAGCAGAAATGCTCTAGTTCCTGTGTGACAAGTTTCTCAGCTCTTAATTGTTTTGAGCCCTAATTGTGTTTTAAAAGTGAGGACAATCCAAATGAAAATTCACATTAGTAATTATATTGATCCCCTTGTTGCTGAAATTTCTAAATGAAATAAAGTATAGATAAAATGAAAAATCTTCTAGTCTGTGAGAAATAAAAGATTCCCCCTTGAAATCCTTCTGAATTCCTTGTACAGTTAACCTTGCTKGAATGATTACTGCATTGCTGCTGCAGCTTAAACATACCCAAGAAAAGCCTTTTTAAATAATTTGTCACAGGATTGGCTGAAAATTATCAAATTCATCTCTATCGTGGATCAGTGCTGAAACTTTAGCCTTGAAAAATGCATTGGAAAGATGAACATCTCTCTAAATAATGTTAATTGTGATTAAGAATTATTATAAAGAAGTTCTAGGAGTGTGCTTATTTTGCTGGGGTTTTTCTTTCTGTTTTGTTTTTTTTTTTCTTTGTTTGTTTGGGGTTGGGTTTTTTTAGTTTTTGTTTGGTTTTTTTTTTAGTTTTTTATTTACAATTTATTTCTCTTTTTGCAGAGAAGATTGAGGCTTACATGCTATCTGTAGAAATTTGTAAGGGTAGGTATCAACTTTTCTGGAAGTATTCAGCCTTGAAGGTTGTGTTTTAAAAGTGGGAAAGTCAGTTTTTCCTGGCACCACCCTCGACACAGCCCTTTTTTGATAACTGTCCCTGAGATAACTTGAGAAGTGTTTGTAGAAGCCGTGAGAATTGAAGACTTTCTGTAGCTCTGCATCTTGGGGATATTCTTGTGCTTTTGTGTGCCACCTCTTGGGGTGATAAAGGTGAAGGTGTTACTGTGGAGCTGAGATGTGGAGTAATGGGAAAAGAAAAAAAAAAAAAAGGTTAAAAATACCCCAAATGTTAGTTTTGTGCTGAGCACTCTATTTTCCAGAACTAAATCTCCCAAGAAACTCCCCTGAGACAAGCTGATGCAGTAAARCTGAGCTACCCTTGATTGCAGTCAGTAACAGCATAAAATCTYATTTTAACTGGCTCTGCACCAAAGCAGCGCTGGGTGCATGCTAATCGCACTGTGCTGCTCTGATCTCTAAACAAAGAAATGTTTTGTTGGTTTCCCATAAAGAATGGACAGAAAYCAGATTACCTGGATCTTTTGGAGCTGATTAGGGTGTGGAGGCTTGATGAAAGTGGGATGATTGCAGTTTAGTGCTGCCAGCTTGCGACACAGTCAATGAGCTCAAAAGCAACTCTGAAACCTCGTTTGTTTTTTTTTGTTTTGTTTTGTTTTTTTTTTTCCCTTTTCTTTGTGCCATTGTTTTGGTAGGCTGCAAAAGACCTCCCCGGTTTAAAATGTAATTTTTTTGGGTGCCCTGTTTATTGGCTAAGTGTTTTTTAGGTGTACTCAGTGTCCAAGCACTGCCATCAAACCCCAAACCCAACACCTTTCCCTGGGAGGGCTTGGAAAGGAGAGCAGGCTCTTTGGATTGCCCTCCWAACTGGAGCAACTGGATCTTCAGCACTGACCACAGCCAGACACATCTGCATCTGCACAGTGTTCAGTTTTAGGTTTTTTTTTCATCAGATTGCATTTTAATTCAGGCCCTGAAACAAAAATCCACGCTATGGATGAAAATGTCCCAGGGCTCAAGGATTGGATCAGGCTGCTCTGTTCCCCTTATAGATGGGATGAATTTGATGTCCTATCTCATCCTGAGCTTCAAATTTAGTTTCTTCCAAAGAAAACCTAAATCACAAAAAAAAAAAAAAAAAAAAAAGCGCAAAAACTGTATTAAACAAGACAAAAGGGCAAAAAGGTGGAGTTCATTGGGAGCTGCACTTCAAAACCACAGAGCTGCCCTCAATTAATTGCACTGATTTTTTTTTTTTTTAAATGCACATATGTAGCTGACCTTAACCTGTGTGCATAGCATTTAAATTGTCAGCTAACTAGGGAGATCACTGTTATTTTTGTTATAATGAAACATTTAGAAACACTTAGCTAGCAGATGTTTAAGTCGAGGAAGGGCTAAGCAGAGTCAAGTGATCACTTTAAGTACTTCCTCCACTAGAGAACATTAATGACATAAATGTGAATTTCAACATGACAGAAATGCTGTTGGCTTCTTCCTCTCGTCCTTCCCTCTGGGTTTTGAGGTGTGGTTTTTTGAGGTGTGGGTTTGTTTAGGTGTGGTTTTCACGGCCTGGTTTTCTTATTCCTGRTGAAAATCAAAGATTCCAAACCAGAGGTGCTAACAAAGAGCTGGAACCTCATGGGAAACATCCTTGAAAAGTGAGGGAAGTGTCACGTCACTGATGGCTCATGTTTGCTAACACAGAATATAAATTCAATTCATGCTGTGTTTTTTTCCTAATTAATTGTAAAAGGCAGGCCCAGTTCTGCTGCAAAGAAGGTTTCTCAATCTGTCTGTTTTGTGTTTCAGTTGGAACACCAAAATTTTTAAATGTGACCTTTTTCTACATAAAAGGAAACAAGGAACTTAAATTTCTTCCAGCTATAAAAGAAATCAGGATGAAATTAAGTGGCAAGCAAACAGCACTGTGTGTATAAGTTCAGTGAATATCTGTGTAGGAAATAAGGAGCTGAAATGCCTTACAATGTATCTTTTAAGCAAAGAACAAACCCCAAACTGTCCTTATTCAGTACCAAGAAATTTTGGTAAAAAACCATTTTGGGTTTGTTTTGCTGGCATTTCAAAAAAAATTAATCCATTAAATACCCACTGGGTGCATTGGAATATATACCAGTGAATAATTCATTAGCTGAGGCCTCTGTTAGGGCTCTTGTCTTTTGTTAAACAACTGCTTGCCTCTGGCAAAATATTGAAGAAATAGATGGGCTTTACAGTTTACACTGGTGTAGCTTTATGGATTGAGACATTCTTAGATACCTCACCCAAAAAAATTCCTCCAGATCAAGGCTTGGCAAAGAAAAAGAAGAAATCCCTTCCAAAGTCTTGATTTACTATTGATCTGGATGGGTTTTTWAAAAAATTATATCATTAAATATGTAACCCAATAATTATTACTAGACAAAGTATAACATGCTCTGTGCTAAAGATGGGCAACTAAATTATTACTTTCTGTTGTCTTTCCTTCTTCTTCAAGAGCCTTCCAGGAGCCTGGATGTTTTAAAGGGACCATAACTGTTCACGGCACAGGAAAAGGAGAAATTACTTTTCAGTTGYTATCATTAAATATTTTTCAGTAGTGGTGGTTGTGGGGCTCTTTTGGTTTGTGGGTTTTTTTTGTTTGGTTGGTTGGTTGGTTTTTTTGGGGTTTTTTTTTTACTCTTTAATACTTTTTGGTTTTAATTCTTTTTTTAATTTGAAAGCCAGAGAAATCTTGTCTCTTTATATAACAAATTCCCTGGCATTGAAATTTTCCTGCTCCACCATGTGTTTGTTAATCTGTTGTAACTGCTTCTGAAAAAGGGGAAAAATGCCTTAGAAATATGTAAAATTCATCTTCTTGAAACCTTCAAGGACRACTGGCTGTTGTTGAACAGAAAGCTGCTGGTATAATTCCTTATTAAATGAGAGAAGGGCTAAGCACCATGGCAGTCTTCTTCATTTTCTGAGAGTTTGGGTGAAAATCTTCACATTTCTGGTTTTGAAGTAGTTCCATCAAGTCTTAAATCCAGCCACTTCCAAGCACAGTKACTCTATTTTGAACAGCAAAATAGCATTGCAGGGAGTCTGCTGCTATTAATTAAAATCCTTATTACTGAGTGACTGTTTATTCAAAAGGCAGTTTTAATAATGTTGTGAAGTGGAAACGTGGCAAGTTTTAAATTTKTTTTAAACTAAATTGTTAGAAAGTAAAGGATATCAGTCTCAGCCGTGTATAGATGATAACTCASATTTCCCTTGTTCTGAGTGACAAATTTTCCAAAGCTCTTTTTGTCCTGTTTCTAAACATGACCAAAGTACCAAAACTTTATGGAATATTAGTATTTCCCAGCCAAATGGTGCAGTGCAGACAAGTTTCAGGGTTAACTTTCTGGCACAGATCAATACGGGAATGCAGAAATGGTGTGATTACAGAAGCTGAAAAGCTGGCAACTGCTTTGAATAATTAATTCTTGCTTGATGCTGGAAATTTTTCTCATTTCACTTTACAAAGAGAGATTTTTTGTTGGGTTTTAATTCTAAGGCTGRAGGATTGTATAAATAATTAAATGAATTTTCTCATGCACGAAACACTGTTCTGCATCCAATTTCTAGAGATGGATGTGCAGTGCCATATCAACCATAACTATGAAAATGA
Organism: Cardinalis cardinalis; assembly: GCA_014549065.1. Lineage (NCBI taxonomy): Eukaryota > Metazoa > Chordata > Aves > Passeriformes > Cardinalidae > Cardinalis > Cardinalis cardinalis. The sequence continues at coordinate 420,276 of JACDOX010000227.1, read as the reverse complement.
TTTAAAAAGCACCTTCTTTATTTATGGTTTATTGTATTTTAGAAGATGGCACAAAACACAAAGAAGAAATTGGTACTTGCACTTCTACTTTGAAAAATGCTTCAAAGAAGCATAAACCAAAGCATTTGGAATACATTTCTCTTTATTTTCTTTGTGAATCATATTCACAGAGTAGTCTTTCCCCTCCCACCCCTTAGTTTCATAATCATGTTGTTTAACATGGCAAAGTAAATATTTTCATATTTTGATTTTCCCTATTTTTTTTTTCTGAGACAGAAGAATGGTCAGTCAATAAGGAGAGACCATGGTATTGGAAAGAACAATGTGATTTAATTGTTGTTAATTCATGGGCATTAAAATTCTGATACATTGTGAAATAGAAGATAATGACAGAGAACACGATGCTAACAATATTCTCTCATGAACAGAAAATAGCACAGGCTTTAATCCAGTTATTAAGCTGCTTTTCAAAGTTTTTATTCAAGCACCTAGCTAGCTCAGTTGAAAATAAGAAAACATCCTGACATTTGACATTACAAAAGGAAATGGAGTCATTAGCTGTAAAAATAAATACAATTCGTGTCTTTTTGTCTATTTGTGCCCACTTCTCAGGTAATCATACACATTTCATATGGTTTTCACACCTGCTTACATTAGAGAACTAATTTTTTTTTTTTTACACACTTATTCTTTTTTCCGGTACAAACGCATTTTTCACCAGACTGTCCGATTAGCTGTTATAATAGCATTGTATATTGATGCACAGACCTAAATCTAGCCTGATCCCAAATTAGACTACCGAGCTCCTGGTGGGCAACACGGCGGGTGTGAGCCCACACCCTGTGACTCCACACGTGGAATTTGCCACCCCAAGCAAGCGGCGCCTCCCGCGCGAGCTTACAGGCGGCAAAAACCAGCGGTTTTGGTAAAATTCGGCCGTTGCGGTCAGCTCGGCGTCCCTCTGGACACCCTGACCCCTCGTTGCCTTCCTCGTGCTGCCAAGACAGGGGGAGTCCCCTGGGTGGGTGGTGCAGAGCCTGCTCAGCCACCCTCCTGGGGTTGTGCTGGGGTTTGGGGGATGCTGGAAGCAGGGCAGGGTCAGGGGATGCTACGCCCGGACCGTGGCTTGGCCCGGGGAAGGTGTGGACACAGAAGGCAAAAACAAGAGCAAGCCTGAGATTGCTGTGATTTAGGACCTGACCAGCCATCTCCAGAGCGTTGCAAAGTTGGTGAAAGGCTGAGCTTGGCCTTTCCAGCAGTGCCTTTGGTCTAGCAGTGAGGGCACTTCAGCCAGCCCCACGAGTGGGTTGGTTGTGTACATTATTATTTATTTTTTTTAATGCAGGCAAAATATAATCCCCATTCCTGCAAAAAAAAAAAAAAGATGATGTGTCTGGGTGAAACCCTCTGGGGGGTTTCTTTGGAGAGGTACAAAAAAAAATAAAATTTCATGAGGGTCTCTTCACCTCTGTGCAATGAGAAAACCATGCAGCCTCCTCCAGATTTAGCAGATCTTTGGGGAGGGTAGAGCCAGCTACGTAAGGCTCCCCTCTTTACAGCAACTCTGGATCTAGCTGTGGTAATTACTTGGGTATTCTCTACAGCTTTTCCCACCTCACAGCCTCCCTGTCCAAACTTCAGAAGAAAATCTGTAAAATAATTTGCATTTTTTCAAAATTTCTGAAGGTTGGATGGAGGAATGACATGTATTCCTCTTGACCATGGTCCACTCTGCCATACCCCACTCCTTTTTCTCATTGGGTACTTAACATTTCTATTTCCATTTCCATTTTTTTTCTCCAAAGGTTTCAGAGAAGGCTCTGAATGGCCTGAGAAAATGTGTGAAATGGGCATRGATTTAAGGAATGGCTGTTCAAGAAAGGTTGCAAGGTTTTAGGGACTTCACGTGTAGTAAGTCTCTATTTATAGCTAAGGGATACCRTTTTGAGAAAATCCAATTCCTGGTGGATTAAAAAAAAAGGAGGGGATTTGGCACTGAGATTGCTCCATCAGTAAAGTATGAACAGATATCCACAGAGGATGCAAATATCCCCAGAAGGATGGAAATTTGCTTTTGAGTTCAGTGGGAATGAACTCCAATAAAATACTCCTTACGCTACAGCCCCTTTCCATATCTTGTCCCTGGCTTGCTCACAGAGTCTTAAAAATGGACCACAACCACTCTGGGAAAGAGATTTATTTACTCACATCCATGGGAAAATAGCTACACCAAACCATCCATGAAAGCATACAGGTGGTGTCCTAGTTGGATAAACACCACTATACCTCGTTTAAATTATGGAAACAGTGGGCAGCTATAAAACTTGGTGTAAATACAAACGTTGGTCCTCTGAGTTCTTCGTAGTCAGCAAGAGTAGAGTAGGAAAAAGAGTTCTCCATTTTTAAGTGGTAGAACCAATACTGGATAGAGAACATCAAAAAACGCTGAAGAGATTACCCGAGACCAAGATATTTTTAATCAGTGGCCTCTCTGCCTTTTTTTATTTATTATTATTATTTTGGATATCCAGCTTGAGACACCATAAGTGCAGTAAATTTTCAGAAAGCCTCGAGCACCTGCTCTCTGAAAAACTGGTTGCATTAAGGTAGCTGAAGATGAGCACCAAGAATTGCTGCATCCAAAGTGAGCTTGCATTAGAAATCCCAAATTCCCTCAAACTGGTACTTAGGGAGGACCTAGTGCTTTAGACAGCTCTGAAAATCCTAGGCACCATGCACAGTGYGTGTTTTTCTCTGACACTGGCAGATTTAGGTAAACATCTTCCACCTAGACCACTGCAGATTTTGTGAAAATAAGTATTTTAATAGCTTTATTTTCTCTTAACTCTAAGGAGGACTAACTAAGTAATTCAGGGMTAGCGATACTAGATTATCTCACTGATAGTTTAAAAAACAGATGTATTTTTTAGATACAAATAAAATGTAAGGAAATGAAGTGTTTTTTTCCTTTTTCTCTTCTAAAACTTAATGGCTGGTTTCAGATTTTGTCTAATAGTCTAAGACTTCACCATTTTAAATATTTTTTTTCTAATTTTTGTTTCTTGTGATGTGTAAATAGCTAAGAAATATTAAATACTGTAATGTTCTTTAATTAAGACAATAACACTTCAAAGGCTAATGTAAAATCAAGCTGCTAAAGTTTACAATTTCTCTGTCCAGCAGTTCATTTATACAACTGCCCTGAGTAGATGCTATTATGCTGCTTAGCAAATGGCCTTTAAGAGTTTAAAAATAGCTCAGTAAAGCTACTCAAAGGTAATACAACATTTCTCAGGCATCTTTAATTGGAGAGAAGAGGAAAAGAAGAGTTTTCTTGTCAGTTAATTATTCACTCAATGATTTATACACAACGAAAACACAATTGAAATGTTCAGGAGAACTAATTGTGCTTCTTCCTATGCATGGGACCATGAGTTTATTTTTCAGAAAGGCAAGGTTTGAAATTGTAAAACTAGTCCTATTTTTGTGGACTGTTTTAGCTGCTTTTGTTAAACTCTCTGTTGTTCCCATGTGAACCAGTGAAAACAGGTATTTGCTAACATATATTGTTGTGAGATTTCTTTCCGAAACCTCACTGATCCCCTTTAACAAAAAGATTGTTTTGTTTTAAAATTCCTGTCATAATCAATTTGCAGTGTTTCTCAAACTGGTACAAATATGTAAAATCTGTGCTTTTAAAAGCTTCTGCTTTGAGTAGCCTTACACTCCATAATTGTGCCCTAGCAATTGTCAAGCTCTATTGCATGCCCCATTCACRAAAATTATAATTTTTTTGGGATGACATAGCTTAAAGAATTTGAATCTAAAAAGTTTCTTACCTAGAGCTCCCATTAAATTATATTAATTTAAAATATCTATGGAATGATATTCTCACAAAAAAAAAAAATCAAGAAAGCAAAACACTAAAACAAAACAAAACCCAAAACCAAACCAACGGGTTTGGGGGAGGGAGTGTCTACGAAAATGACTCTTTACAGTAAGTAAAAGAGGTTTATCACAGTTTTGGCAGCTTGCATGAGTTCATACCAAAAAAAACCCCCAAAAACCCAAAAAAACCCAAAACCCCCCAAAAAAAGACATCGTTCACACTTTAAAAAAAAAAAAAAAACAAAAAACCTTTCACGCTCTAGGCGTACCCTCTCAGTTGTAGGCCCTGAAGCAGTAGACCCCGTAGAGCTTGTGCTTCTTGTCGGGGAAGCCGACGAAGCGCACGGCGGCCTCGCTGGGGCTGCAGCGCTTGCGCGGYCGCGAGATGGGGTAGCGCACGCTGCCGTCCGCCAGCCAGCCCGCGTCGCAGCGGTCGTAGCCCAGCAGCTTCCAGGCCGCGAAGATCTGCCCCACCTTGGCGATCTGGGAGCCGTCCTTCAGGCAGGCCTGCACGGCCTCGTCGTAGGTCAGCTTGGTGGGGTGGATCAGGTAGTAGAAGCGACCTGGGGAGAAAGGGGGAAAGGCGGAGTTGTTAGCGGTGCGGAGGTTGGGTGTCGGCGGTGCTGGAGGTGTTTTGCAGGCTTAAATCTTGAGAATCTTAAATCTTAAATCACAGAATCACAAAGAATCACAGGATTCCAGGTTGGAAGAGACCTTGAAGATCATCGATTCCAAGCACAGAATGACCAGGTTGGAAGAGACCTTCAAGATCATTGAGTCCAACCACAGCATTCCAGGCTGGAAGAGACCTTGAAGATCATCGATTCCAAGCACAGAATGACCAGGTTGGAAGAGACCTTCACGATCATCGAGTCCAACCACAGCATTCCAGGTTGGAAGAGACCTTCAAGATCATGAGGTCCAGCCACAGAATGACCCAGGTTGGAAGAGACCTTCAAGATCATCAAGTCCAACCACAGAATTCCAGGTTGGAAGAGACCTTCA
>JACDOX010000227.1:398220-409514 GCA_014549065.1 Cardinalis cardinalis | reverse complement strand
TATAGCATCTATATATCTATCTCTCTTTATCTATCTATCTATCTATCTATCTACACTTTCTCTTTCTCTCTCTCTTTTTCTAATATTTATCTAAGTCAGTACTTATTATTCTTTCTTTTCCCCAGAAATTATGCTTTTTGTTCCTTAAAAGATGCTGCTCAGCACCTGGTGTGTAAAAGGGTGGTGATCACTGAGCAGTAGTCACAAGGTTTTACTCTGCAAAGGTTAGAAAAAAGTGCAGCTATCACATWTTTTTTTAATTTCTRTTTGATTATTTAATATCCTGCTGATATTTCTATAGCACAAGGTTAAATCTGTATAGAAGAGATGAGTCCATACAGGATTTCAGCTCGGATAAATGAAGCAAGAAAAATTGAGCCAGTTTTTAATGGGATGAAGCAGTGTGATAAAGAAATCAGCCAAACTTTTGTTTCAGATCACTTTGAACCTAACGTAATACTGTTGGCTTGAGGATTTGTTTGGGTTTTCCTGTTGTATTTTTTTTGGTGGGGGTTTTATTCTTGTGTGTATTTTTTTGTTTTCTGGTGGGTTTTTTTTGTTTTGGTTTGGTTTTGTTTTGTTTCTTTTTTAATTTTTGTTTTGGGAGGGTACTTTTTTGTTTGTTTTGGTTCTTTTTTCTTTTTTCTTTGTTTTGGATGGGTCTTTTTCTGTGGAGGGTGGTGCAGACTTAGCACTGGAGCACATCTTCTGAAACCAAGGCTTATGTTTATTTTTTGCTCTGCTGTAGGACAAAACTGCTTCACTGTGGTTAAGCAATCTGTGCATAAATATAAAAAGGTCATGCTCCATGGTCTGAGTGGGCTGCAAGCCAAACCTGTGCAGAATCGTGTATGAATTATGCACAAGTAGGATGCTGTAGAGGATTGGGCATTCCCAGCAATGCTTTCTAAATCTTTTCCTGACACTWGGTAAACCCTGACATGATAGCCTGAGATTGGGTCATTTAATTTTATGTTATACCTGAAAAAAAAAAATCAACTAATAGGAAAAAACAGCTTGCAGTTGCTAAAGTAAGGTTTACAGAGGTCCAACCTCAGAGCAAAAATCATCAGTGGCTTGGCAGTGTACTAAGATTAGAAATCTAAATTATGAATAAATCTAGAAATAGGTCTGCTGATAAGGAGCTATTAGTCTTATTAGRTCTGGTACATGAGCAGGAGCTGCTGGACACTGCAGAATAGGTGCAGTGATGATCAAAATTTTCTTCTGCTGACAGATTTTAGCAATAGGAGCAGAATTATTGGCTTCAACGGAAAACCCTAATTAATGAACTGCCGGTTCAAAGGCTGAACTGAATTAAACTGGTTACACACCTGCGTTAAAAGGGGAGTGTGTTGAAATTTTAATGGGGTATGTATAAAGGGTATGTATAAATTTTCAAGGGGTGAAAGAGAAGAGATTAGAGAATCCTGCCAGTACAAGTCCTGAGTTGTAAAAACTATCTATGTGGCCACGTGGCAAACATGACTTTACTCTGCGTGTGTACCCTTGAAAATCCCAGAATTATTTTATTACCTTGATTATTTCATTCCTAGCACCTTYCAGGTTTAACCCGAGCTTTGACAAACCAAACACCCCTTTCTGCCCCTGGAGCACCTTGCCTAAGCACAGCCATTTTACGAGGGAAGGGCCAAGGAAACGCTCTCACCGTTGAAGTTAGACGTGAAGCAGAAGACGTCGTAGCGGCTCTTGTCCTTGTCCCAGAACCCGTAATTCCTGACCCCGGGCACGGTGTTCCTGCCCCCGCAGGGCTCCCTGGGCTTGGTGATGGGGTACTGCACGGAGCCRTCGCTGAGCCAGCCGGCGTTGCACCAGTCCAGCCCCGACCTCCAGGCGTCGTAGAGCTGGTCAAAGGAGGCCATCACCGAGTCCTGCTCCGCGCACGCCCGCTGCGCCTCGTGGAAGTTCAGGTTGTACCGCCCCAGCCGCGGGGAGTAGGGGAACACCACACCTGGGGCAGGGGGAGAGAGAGAGTTACCAGGCACTGAGACTGAGGCATAAACTTTAAAGAATTTAGGGATTTTGTAAGAGCTGAGGTTTTAGTTAGGGATAAGCTTTGCTGGAGTYAATMAAAATAAATGGGTAGGCCTTGATGAAGTTAAGAGTTAGTMGTTAAMTAATAATTGATTGTTTGTCAACACAAGGTTTAGTTAGCTAGCTTTATAATGAAGAATATGGAAACTGATAAATAGCTTTTGGGAGCATAAGACAATTGTAGGCCTCCTCTGTTCTGAAACCAATTGAAGATGGCAATGGGAGTTCTACCAAGGGTTCATTTGTCATATTTGCATTGAAAAGGTAGAAAGGTCAGAAGGAGGAAGATTTCATTTACTTCCTCATTTTGGGACCCCTCCCCATGAAAGGAACCACTGACCCATTTCAAGGAACAAACCACACATGCTTAATGGCTTTTGAACTAATTACCATATGAAGCGAGGAATGGGATGTACCAAAGTGATGAATATGCATTTGTATTTTGKGTCTTCAATACTTGTATAGATAAAAGGACTCTAATCACCTGTAAATCACAGAGTGTATTTGGGAGCTAACCCACAATAAACACACACTTTCTAACKTTAAACTKTTAGAGGGTCTTTGTCCATCACTGTTGGATATCGGTACTAGATCAATATCCATATTTTTAATAAATCAAGATGGCAAGGAGCAGGGGAACAGCTTTGGCAGCCACCTGGAGGAGGAGTAAAGGGGAGGTAAAGGTTGGATCCATGATGTGTGGCAGTGTCAATTTTTTTGGGGGGAAAAAAACGCCCCATTGGCAGCGCAGCAGCTCTGGTTTTGGGAAGAGGTGTCACTGTCATATTTTCTGGAAAATCCCTTTGCCCAGGATTTCTTCTCCTGGGAAGCTGAGGAGCCTCAGAGAARAATGAAARCAATAATTGTCTGRTTGCTTCTCCTGTGTTTGGCTGCTTTGGAATGTGRTTGGASATTGTTTATCCAACAGGTGCATGTTTGATTGGTTTCATGTGAATTGTTTTGACTTAATGACCAATCACCATCAGCTGTGTTGGGACTCGAAGCAGTCATGAGTTTTCATGATCATTCTTTGTARYCTTCTGTCTGTATCCTTTCTCTATTCTTTAGTATAGTTTTAGTGTAATCTAGTCTAATCTAATAATAAATTAGCCTTCTAAGAATGTGGAGTCAGATTCATCAATTCCTACTTCATCCTGGGGACCAAGCAAATACTGCAAAGAGGTTAGAGCTGCTGCCTTACCTCTTCAGCTGTGCCAAGGAAAGTTTGGGTCAGATGTTAGAAAGAAATTCTTCACTGAAAGAGGGATTGGGCACCAGRATGGGCTGCCCAGGGAGGTGGTGGAGTCACCATCCCTGGATTGGCTTAAAAAAGACTGGACATGGCACTGGGTGCCAGGGTTTAGGGGATGAAGGGGTATTGGGTCATGGGTTGGACTAGATGGTCTTAAAGGTCTTTTCCAACCTAGATCATCCTGTGATTCTGTGATTCTTGATTCTGTGATTAATTCTGTGATTCTGAGCWGCCTTACCTGGCAGGATCATCTCCCTGTGGCCACATCCCCTTCCCAGGGGGAATCCTGCCAGGTCTACATGCTGGTGCCACCTGCACCTTGCTGTCACCAAGGTGGGGTCACTCCCCTGCTCCCACAGTGCTTAAGGAGGAGCAGAGCTAGCTGGAATTATGCAACTACACGTTTTTCATGGAAAATTTCCATTTATCCATTGTAGGGTCAATTTCTCATTTTAAAGAGAGTCAATTAAACCCTAGCATAGCTTTACTCTTTGAATTTGTTTGCTTTTTTGTGGCTGTTTTTCTTTGCTTATTTTAATTTTGTTTGTTTGGGTGATTGTTTCTTTGTTTTGCTTTTAGTTTAAATTTTTTTTTAGGATTTTTTTTTTTTTGGTGTGTGTTTCTGTTTGCTTCTTGGTTGGTTTGGTGGGGTTTTTTAGTGTGGAATGGGAGTAGGGGAGTTCCGGGCAGCAATTTAGAAAGAATAAATTGTTGAATGAATCGTTGAATCTCTATGAATTATTTCTTTTGATTCATAGATATTAAGATGAAATGTTTTGATCTACATAAAAAGCATTGTGTTCTTTGCATGAGCCCTTGCCAAGATTTCCTGAGAGGTTCAGGACAGTTGCTTTTGGTTTGCGCTTTTTGTGGGGTTTTTTGGGTGGCGTTTTTTTTTTTTTTTAATTTTTTAAAATTTCACATTATTCCAGGAATAATGTCTGCCTTAACAACAGCGTTTCAAGGCTAATCTGGTAGGAGGCTCAATTTTAGCATCCTGGGGTTTTTAAAGCGATGGGGAAATGAAACCAGTGAAGTTGTGTGGGAGAGTTTTCTGCTGGTTTTGGGCCATTTGCCACCACCCAGGGAGAGAGGGCTCCTCACAAAGRACAGGTTTCCCCTGGCACAGATGGTGGCACAGCCCTGGTGGGAAACCATGTGTGAYACCCCCCTCCCTCTCTGCCCCTGCAGCACTGATGGCTCACCCTGAGACAGGGTCACTGTGCAGGGAGCATGGCCCTGCCAAATGCTCTGTGTCCCCCAGGGGACAAGGACACAGCCTTGTTCCCAAGCCCTGTCTGGTGCTCATCCCAGCCCAGACAGGGTCAGCAGAGAGACCTCACGGCAGAGGACATCCAAGAGGGGCTGGGAAACATGGGGACACCTCCAGGATGGTTTCAAAAGGGACATCTAATCATAGTCACTGCCCTTACCTGACATKATTTTTTTTAAATTTTTTTTCTGCTTGTTTTATGGAAAATAGCAGAAATTAAACATTGTTCCTTGGAGCGTGAAAGACATTTCAGAAARCACTGAACAACCACCTCCCCGTGTGGGTTTGATAAAGCAGAAAAAAGAGAGACTTGAAACAAAAGTTTGGATCAGACCACCCTAATCTTTGGCAGGGCTTGGAAACTTAACCCAGACCTAAATTTTACAGTTGGCTTTAGCCCAGTCTCATAATAAGCTGAAATAAAGTGGTATTAGAGAAGATCCAGCTCAGAATGTTTATCCTCAGACATCTCTGTAGAGCTAAGCACTGTAGGACTCGGGGGGACTGAAGATAAGATAACACATGAGCCAAAACCTTTGCACTGGTATAAATATCCACCTTCCTTTTTACTTTTTTACTGCTGTTGGATCCTCTTGCCTACAGCAATTTCTTTGTCCTCAGGGCAGTGCAGAATAGRATGGAGAAATTACCCAGTGGTCAAGCAAGGCAGACACCTTGTGATGAAGCCACTCTTCTTTCAGAACATTCTAACCCATTTCTGTATCTATTCCACCAGTTTCCTAAAGTCCCCTTGCTTCCTCTTCTCTCCCTCACCCTCCTGTTGTCCAAGTGTTATTTTTGTTTAACAAAATCTTTGCTATTACTAAACCTCAGTGACTTGGTCCAAGAAAATAAAGCATGCAAATGTAAACTTGGCAGGGTAATAATAAACAGTATTTTGCTCTGCTTCATCAATTAGCTGGAGAGTCTGCTTCAGTTCTTTCCATTTGTAAATCCTTTGTTAAAGGGCTTTTCTGTTATGTGACGTTCTGAACTGCAGTGCATGAATGTAATGTAAATTCAACTTCATAATCAAGACATTGAAAATGTTTCCTATTTTTCTGGATCTCTGTGTTTCCTTCATCATGTCTTTGTTAAAAAAATATACATTCCTCGTCAGTGCTAATGGATTGAAATATCACTGGGWATAATAAAAATTTAGCAAATTCAATAGGAATCCAAGCCTTTTTACTTTCTTAGAAATCTAATACGTATTAATTTTTCAGAACTACATTTCCCCAGACAACAGACTTCTTTTCCAGTACATGTGTTTGATTTGCATATACATTAGAAAAACACCCTACAAGTAGGAAAGATCAAGATATAAACTTACACACTTCTAAAAACTGAGCAGCAACTAGTTGATAACTATTTAAACAGATTTTATTCCTTAAGGTTTCCAAAATCACTTTTCAAAAGGGGCCAAACTGTGTATGTAAATGTGTTACAAATCTGAGTTTGACAGTTTGGGACATAATGTTTTTATAACATAAGTATGCACTAAACTGCAATATTAGCTTTGGGCTATGTTGGAGCAGGCTGCATAGAAGCTGATTTTTTGTTGGAGTTCATCTGCAGTACAAGCCTGCAAATGATTAGCATTAATTTCACCCTGCAGCTGGGGGTGGCCAGGGCTGATTTTGCTGAGGAAAATGTACTGGGTACTTGCTTTGTGCAGCTTTGAATTACCTTGCAATTTTGTTAATTTTTTTTTCCCTTCACTTCCCTATCAAACCTTGCTGAAATTCATAGTGAGAGCTCGACATTCATCTCCCCTTCCTTTTACACTTTAGCAGTGCTGATCTTTAGTTAATGGCAGGGCGTCTTCCTTAGCCCTGGACCTTACAAACCCATCAAAGTATAATCCATCCCATCTGTTCCTGAATGGACAAAAGCTGTCCTGAGGCTCCTTGCTGTTCCCAAAGCACAGCCTGAGCCTCAATTTCTGACTCCAGCCCCGTGCTCTACCACTAGACAAAACACCCGCTCCCAAACCTTAACAAATTCAGCTTRAAAAAAGGGAGGGAGGCAAAAAACCTCCAGCCTCAGAAGGTTAAAATCTGATTACTTTGTGGGAAGGCAGAGCTGAGGAGCCTTAGCTTGACCTTGGTGATTCCAACCCCTACCCATGTGGAGGCTGAGTGGGGATATTAATTTCCATTATAAGGAATCATGGTGTGGCTGCTCTCCCAAATCCACGGTTCTCTGGAAAAGGGTCTGACCCAAGGGAAGGACCTCCTTGTTCCCAAAAGAGACAGGAAGAGCCTGAGACACATCAGCTCAGCAGAGAATGAATCTGTCAGTGAGACATGAGGGGATGCATGCACCTGTGACCAAGCAACTGCAGTTTGGAAAATGAATCCTGTAATGGAAATTGGGATTTCTACCAAAAATGGATGTATTATATATCCTCCTCACAGCAACACCAGTATTTCTATGGATTTCTCATTCAAGTAAGCAAATGTACAACTCCTCTCCACTTGCTGTGTTTTTCTGGGAGTGTATTTGTCTTATTTATATTTCAGAATCTTATATGTATCCCTTACAYGAACCCCTAAAATTCAGTGCAAGTGAATTCACTTCACACACACTGCCAGGGCAAGGAGCTGGAGCACTTACCCAGGACAATAAGGTGAGGAAATAACCTCAGTAAGTTCAACCCCTGYAATGATTTATGGGTGTTAATTAAGCCAGCACCACACACAATTAGCAGTTTCAARAGTATCGACACGTGGAACCAGAATAACACAAATTTCTGTTGATCCATATGGGGAAAAAAAATCAGCCAGTAAAGAAATAGGATTTCTTAAGTTTTAGCCTAAACTGAAAAGTAATTTTTGTCACAGCCAGTGCAAACATGGGGCAACAGTAGAGTTTGCTATTTACTGTATTGTAGGGCACAGTTTTATACTGGCAGGTTCATACACTCAATGGCAAAATTTTCCTTGCTGGATTCCTAAAATTCCATAAAAACTGGTGAGCCCCTCATTTTCAGAGAGTCTCCACCTCCATTTTCCTTTTCCTGCCTGTCAGAACTTTCAGATGTCTGATCATCCAGCCACTGGCTGCCAATCTCAGGTATYAATCTCCCTAAAAATGAAACTCAACCCTGAAATATTGTCCCTCCAGCATCCCATAACTGTCAGTGGGGTTGCTTGCTTCTAACCAATAAAAATGTATAAAATACACTGATATGGCCCRGGGCAGATTACTCCCTTGTATTTCTACAGCCTTTATCAAAAAACTGGGGATTGTTGCCTTTCTCTGCTCTTTTTAGCTTAATTATCCTAAATTTTTTGACAGTTTCCTTTTGTGTCATCATTTTTCAGACAATTTTTTAAACTTTTTGTTTCACCTGCATCATTCAAGGACCGTTTCTTGGAGCATGTGCAACCACAGCTCTGTCTGCAAAGCCCTGTCACAGAAGGAATTACACTGGTCTGCCATGACTTGCTCTTGACAACCCCTCTTTGGTTTTTGTTCCAGGCACCCACAAAAAGTATGTCCTGTAAAATCAGCTTTTCAGAGAGTAGAACAGATCGTCACACAGAGGATATTAGAAATATGTGGTTTTTTTTGGTGTGTGTATGGATGGAACAGCAACACACAGAGAAAACAAATATGACGTTATTAGGCTAAATCTGATTTCTCCTGCACTGGAGAGCATGGAGTTGATTTCCTGTTGGTTTCAACTCTGAATTCCCCATTGCTTGCATCCAGCTGAAGACCAAATGAACAGATTAAAAAATGATTGTTTTGACAGTTTGAAAAAAATTGTTTACATGAAGCTTATGGATCTGCTTGAGCCATTTTGAACTAAAGAGTCTGGTTTTGAAAGAGATGCCTGTTTTTTTGGKTTTTTTTTCTTTCTTGGATCTAAAGGCCAACATAGAGCAAGAACATGAATGCTGGTGTTTTTTGGTTCTTGGGGAGCCACATGAAGAGTTAGTTTCTATCTAGAAGCTACTTTCTACAGAGGCTTTTAATGATTTTACCCAGATCTTCAAATTCCCAGTAGCGTTGGATGTAAAAGTTAATTATTTTATAGCCTGTATTGCAAACTTACTGTGTTGAACTCTCACCTCCCTTTGAAGAGAGAAATTATTAAAAATAATTTATTTATTTATTTTAAAAAATTATTTAATTATTTAAAAAATATTTCATTATTAAATAATAATAATTTAATTTGGTAAAATCCTGCCTTTGGCTGTTTAGCATTGTCCCACTTTCTCTGCCAYCCCTGCCCTGGTTCTCCTGCAGGGAGGGCACACAAAATCTGTGCCTGAGCAGCACCTGAGGGCTGGAGCCTGGGAGGCCAAACCCACAGACCTGGAGCAGTGAGATTCATCACAGTGCCAGGTATTCATGAGGAAATAAACTAGCAAAGYGCAAACATAAAGAAAATTTAGTGTGGGACCATAAAAAGCTGCCGTAAATAAAATTTAATGTGAGCTGAGGATTCCTTTTTTTTGCTCACKACTTGGACAACAATATCTGGCTGCTGTCAGAGACCTTTTAATATATCAGGCTTTTGACTTGAGGGCATTGAACAGAGAGTGTAAAACTCATGATCCATATTTTATGGAGGGAAAGTAAGGCCATTTCAGAGAGAGATGGCTTTGGTGATGAGGCTGGTTCTCCATAAAGAATATTCTGCTTTTCTCAGTACTTGACACTACTTGCTGAGCCCAGACCAACCCTGACCAGCCCTCAGGCCAGTCCTGCTGCTTCAGGCTGAAAATCAGGACATGATTTAGGACATGAACAGATCCTAAAGCTAGTGGTTGTGGAAAACTGCAGTGGGTTCCAGTTCTCAGCACAATCTCTCTGGTCTAGGGAAAAAATGCTGTGGTTCCCAATTAATAGAAATGAAGAAAACAAATCACAAAAGTGTAAGGTATGTAACAAATTCAAACAGACTCTGACTTCAGAGTTTTTTTCAAAGCTAAAAGTGCCCAGTTATTATGAATGGTTTATTTAATAACAACCCCAGGAGGCCTTTAAGGCTGGAAAAAATAAAATGCTAACACAGTGGGAGAAGAAAAAAGGTCCGTGGAGGTCAAGAATTTTGGTATCGATACAGGGCCATGGGTTTTGCACAGCTGCTTTGCACTGCTCTTGGGCATTCCTGGGTGTAAATGACTTTTTCCTGCTGCCAATTAACATCCTTGAGGCCACCAACTCAGGACATCAGGCTGCTGATGCAAATCACTCCCACTGTGAGATTAACCTGATTATTTGCACCAGACTGTAGAATGTTGCAATGGGCTGATATATTTTAATTTTTGTCACAAATATTGTGGGGTTTTTTTCCTTCCCTGGTCTCTTCTGCTTTGCTCAAATACATGAAATGGAAATTWATGCCAGAACTACATAAAGCTGCAAGGGTGTTGAAAAAATAAGCACAGGGCCATGCAAACAGAGGAATATATTCTATCAGTTATATATCTCCACTGTAATATTATTATGTTTTAGTAGTTATCTTTTTATCAGGAAACTTCAGTGTGCCATAGACCCAGAATTACTGGGTTTAGTCAGCACAAGCAGGGCTGACATTGAAACTCTCACCACTCTTATCTTACTTGAAATTTTACATTTTACCATGAGGTTTTGCAAAGAAAATGTTCCTTCCAGTTTAAGAAACACCATTCCACAATGTCAGAAATGAACAGCCTTACACCTGCCCCATGTGTGACAAAAATCACTGAAAAACCATTGYTCCTTATGTTAGTCAGACACTGGTTAAAATATATAAACTTTCATTTGAGAACAGGCTGGAACACACTTGGCTGAAGAAATATGATTCCTCCTCTACTTATGAATTTCCTTATTTTGGAGGAGGGACCCTKACCTTGTATCCAAGGCTGGTGCTGTATTACAAAACAGTAACAGTAAAAATGGAAGAAAATCTCCTTTTTTAAACCAGATCTCCCTTGTGTGATTGCATGCAGCAAAAAAATGATTTCTCACTGCTTTCTCACTGCAGCTTTAATCCAAGAATGAATTTCAGGTATGGAATTTCTGAATTTTTTTTAGGTAYGAATTTCTGCATGTGCACAAGCATTTGTACCAAGCTTCAGGCAAACTTGCTCTGCTTCCACGTCCCGCAGCATCTCCCCTTCCCAGGCACAGCAGGAAGCATTCACAGCACAATTCCCTTGCTTTTCACAGAAGAAAAATAATGAACTTTTGCTGCAGAGGAAGCAAGAGCCTGGGCAGGTGGGGAGAGCTGTTTCACTCAGGTAAATCTGAGCCTGCCAAGAGGAATTTTCTCCCTCCAGGGGCTGAGCAGCCCCTGCAGAGCCTGCCCCAGTGGAGAGGTGGCTGAACACATGAGAGTTTGTGGCCAGCAGAGAAAAATAAAGATTTTTATCCTCCAGCTCTGTCTTCACTCATAACTGCTTTAGAGAACTGAAGCTAAACATGTAAGTGTCCAGTTCTCTTTATCTCATAAGTTTGAAAAGAACAGGGTCCATTCTTGTTCAAGATGGATTATGTGGGCTGGAACAACCTAAATGCACTACCCCACTGGCATGGAAACGGGGCAGGGTTTTCCTGCAATCCAAAAGGGCAAGTTTCTGTGGCCTCCAGCCAGGAATGGAAGAATAGATGTAAAGAAGTAAAATAATCCCATTATGTTTACTTGGTTCCAAGAACCACTCAGACATCCTTATTGTGCAGGGCAGCTGTATCCTTTTTCCCTTTTCCTTTTCC
>JACDOX010000227.1:369960-388111 GCA_014549065.1 Cardinalis cardinalis | reverse complement strand
GTGGAATTTCTGCTCTCTGCTGACTTTTCTATCCCCTGCAGTTGCACCAGGCCATGATCTGAGGAGGGAAGCAGGTTGTGTGGAAATCAAAGAAAAAGCTTTGATTTTGTGGAAATCAAAGAAAATTGCAACAAGAGACAGAAAAATGCATCGTGGCATCATCAAAATTGTCCTAAATGGCAAAAAAAAAGGACAAGAAAAAAMMAAAAAAAAAYCCCAAAAACAGACATAAAGCAGAAAACACAAAGGCAAGGAAATGGAAAGAAATGTCAGTGTCATGGAAAATGGAAAAATGTAGAAAAGGGGAAAGAAGGAAAGAAGTCAAAAGTAAAGTGGAAAAGCACGAAGCTAATCGAGATTATCTTGAGCAGATAAGAACTAGTGTAAGATGTCAGATGAGCAGTGCATTTAATATTTTATCATGTGTTTGGYTGGTCCAGAAACTCTGTTCAGATTCTTACTCTCTGTTGATTCTGACTTGATTTGATGGAAAAGAAGTGGACTGTAAATAAAACTCATTATACTGGAGAATAAGTTGGTCAAAGACTTCCTCTGATTTTGTTATTGGTTAATTGATTTGAMTCATTTGTGTGTGCTTAGGGTTTTTTCTTTGCTTGTTTGCTCCAATTGGGCAGCATTAAAAAGTTTTCTTTTCATTCCATGTTGAAATAATTTTTGGGTATGCATGAATAAATCTGTGCAGGGATCTTGATAGACAAAGGGGTGCATACTTGCACCTCAAACACAGCAAAATGAATCAATATGAATATTAATTTCTTACATTCAGAGGAAAGCTCAAATGTTAAATTTGATCCTCCACGAACCAAATTTTGTGTTCCCATCTCTGCCTTTTCTTGTGCTTCTACAGCCTGAACAAACTGGAATTGTGTTAAAGGCTCTGGCTCTCTTGGGGTAATTAATTCAGGAATTACTGTGGTGGCTTATCAACTCTTATTATTTTTCAGAGCAGCTACACTCAGGCGAGTGCCTGTATTTTTTTGGATAATTTATCTCTGAGGGGAGCTCTGTCTTTTTTTGGATAATTGGTCAGTGAGCAGCACCACGAGCAGCTCAGGGAGATGGACAAAGTGAGCACTGAAAGGAGCCACCTTCTCTCAAAACTCAGGGAGACTTTGCAGGTGTTCAGGASAAAAATCTGAGTTTCTAATTACACTGTCGTGCTGGGGAAATGTTGTTTCCTTGTGGTGTGGGGATGCTTCAGTCCCATTTTTACACTCCCCAGATTATTTCATTTATGGTTGTGGCTTTTTCTGAAGAGTGAAGCTGGGGTCTCCCTGAGGCACATGGGGTTTTCCTGGGGTGTGGGGTTTCTGGGGTTTTTCTTTTTTTATCCCCAAAAGTGAGACTGGAATGACAAACTATGAAAGGAAGGGGGATAGGTGAAGCAGCCTGGATAAAAGAGCAAAACCATGAAATCCGCCACAGGCTTCAGCAAAGAAAATAAAGCCACAGCAGACATAAAATGCAGCTTTTCATATAAAACATAAATTTTATAAATTGATGAATTTTGTGCATAGTGGAATAAAACCCAAGGAGAAAAAAAAATATAAAAAAAGCAACTGGGACAGAGGAAATAAGCTGAAAACACTGTGAAAAGTAGGGAGGTAAAACTGTCTTGCAGTGGTTTAAGTTGTGACTTAAGTCCAAATTTACTGTATTAACCAACAAGGAGAGAACCAAGAGCTAGAACTGACACTGTCAGCAGAGCTGCTGATGAAACCAGCAAATAATTTCTAGAAAAAAACTGAAATATTTAAAAGAGAACACAGACACAGAACTATGTCTGTTGCAGTGTTAGAGACTGCGAAAATGTTTAGTAAGAATAAAGAAAATTCTCTTTTCCAGAGAGTGGACATTTGAAAGGCAGAGCTCTGTGTCCATGAAAGCAAAGGTATAATTGCAGAGCAATAACAATTTATGAAACCCTGTTTGTTCTGGTTGACAAACATTGAGTTTGAGGGGGGTGTCAGGAGATTTTACACTGATGGAGGGGCAGAAAATCGGGGCACCCAGACCCACTGGCACTGCTGTGGTCTCACCTGTCACTTTAGGACAGTACCTAAAGTGTTTCTGGACAGCAGCAAAATAACAAATTCATGTCAAGAAAGYAATTAAACCATTAACCAGTTAATCAGTCCAACCTCAGCAGCAAACAGGAATGTAGAACGAATTTTGGAGGAGAGTTTTTGAACAACAGGAATAGAATCAGTACTAGAAAGAGGGATAAGGTTAAGCAGATATTTGCCAAAGAAAGTCAGAGTAATCTGATATCAGGTATATAACAAAAACAAGTGTATAAGGCTGAGGAATGTGATGTATCATTTGCTTGGAGCTTAGGGAATTGATTGATGTGGAAAGAATTATATAAAAAAGGCAAATGAACTGCCTTCAGTACAATTTCTCTAATATTTTCACTAATTTTWTCTTATAAAGTAATTTTGACTTTTGGATAAATAAAATTTTCACATGGCTCATTAAGCAGCAATGAAGGGAGAACAGTGGGCATTTAAAACATTTGAAGAAAGAAGGGTGGAAAAATTAGGATGACATTTAATGCTGAATGCRAAACTCAGCTTTTTGAGGTCTAGGATGAAAAATTATTGATGCAGAGCTTGTAGTWGTTCATTTCAAGTGGCAGTGAGGGGGACTGACTGCTAAATACTGTCTATCACCACAGACTATTGATCAGCACTGCAGCTCAGCTGGGAGCAGCAAATTTGAACCAAGGTCTGAAGAACAAAGCATGGAAACTGGAAAACAGAAACACTGAGGCCAAATGAGGATTTTATCTTGAATAAAGTCCAGGCTGGATGCACTCAAGGAGTGAGAATTCAGATGAGAACCAGTGCAAAGATGAAATCCTGATATTAACCTGTTACAATATCTGAGTAGGACAGTTAATCAGGAGGTGATACACTCGGAGAAGGATTTGAAGAATCACACTCAAATGGTAGCTGCGGGGATATGGTGTTATTGATGCTTTAAAGCAAACCTCAAAGAAGAAAAAATATTATTGGAAGCCAAAGAATCGCAGCATTAGAAGAATAAGACCATAAAATAAACGTGGAGGATTAGGAGGGTGTTTTCCATGTCAGAAAAGTAGGGTGCAGAAMCCTTTTGCAGTAAGAAGACCTGAAACCCAGCTTTTCAACAAATAAAACTCAGACTACAGGAGATTACATGATGTAAAGAATGGGGAATATAACACAGTTTCCTTCTCTGCCTCAGGAAATCCCTTTCACACTTTCTGTAATTCCAAGGCATTCCCAGGCAGGCAACCCTGGCAGAGTTTAGCCACACATCTCCTGGATTTCAGCTGTGGAGAGGGATGCTGGATTTTGTTAATGTGATTAAAAACACCTGAACATCTTCTACAGTGTTCCCTGMTCTCCATCCCATCTCCAGGTGTAGATTTTTTTATAATTTTTTTTTTGTTTTGGTTTGGTTTTTTTTTTTTCAGCTCTGGGAAGAGAGGGATCCCAGCCCTGGTGGGGTTCCACAACTGGGAGAGGAATGGCAAAATCAGAAGCTGAAATGCCACATCCCCAGCAGTTTCACTTCGTTTGATTTGTGGCTCTGTGCATTTCAGAGCCTGAACCAGCTTGTGAGGAGAGGGCTTGTGGTACAGCTCAAATTTAAATCTTTATCCAGCTCTCCTTCAAGGAATAAACTCTTGAGGTATAGGTGAGTTTTCACAGGGAGGGAGAAGGGCTCATCYGGGAACTTCTGTCAGCTTTGAGCTGCTTGGGTTAGTGACAATTGACATGCATGACTCCTGAATTGCACTAAAGCGCTGGATATCACACTAATTTCRTTTTCCAAAAAAAGTCAAGCTCAGAGACAAAAATCTGCATTATACAAGGAAAGGCAAAATATATGTTTATCAGACGTCAATGTCTGATTTGAAATTTGCCCTGGAAAACAAGTGCTCATCGTCTCAGAGCAGTGATAGATCCTCATTTTACATTTGATAATACATTCCTTTGACCTTCATCCTCAGAGGGAGAGCAGCTGTCTACTACTCCCTGCCTGACCTTGACAATCCCTGTTTTAATAGGTACAGGGTGCCTTTAACTTCTCTGCCTCTCCTGTGAACTCCTGGAGGTTCAGCCTTTCCTGGTACCCTGCTCTCTAGCTTGGTAATTCATATTTACACAAACAGCACGATTTTCTGGCTGTTGAGAGAAATAAATCAAACTTTAAAAAGAGAGAGGGGGAGTGAGAGAGAGAGAGAGAGAGAGAGAGAGAGAGGAGGGGCAGTAAATATGCGTTCCTTAATTTTGCAAAATTAATTTTAGCCAGGCTCAGGGAAGGTAGAGGTGAAAGCAGGAGAATCCTTGTTCATTCTGCCTGTCCTTACTGCATAACCCCCCTGATTTTTCTTGTGCAGGATAACCCTCAAGGACTGAAGCTGGGACTGGAAAAACAGCTGCATAGTGCTGCAGGCTCAAATCCTGCCACAGCTATAATCTCTGGGACTCAAACAGGATTCTGCAGAAGGCCAGGATAATATTTAGTGTGAATTAAAGGTATGAGGAAAGGCGTATTTCTTTCACGGTAAGTTACATTTTTTTATTTTTTTTTACCGGTTTATGTTGCCTGGTTATGATCTCTGATGTGCTGAGCCTTTTCAAATGAACCACAGCAATAAATATCTGTGCTGTGGAGAGCTGTGTATGGCAGACCTCTTAAAATCAAATCTATTCTACAATAAACTGAAGTATTTCAACCCACTGCAGTTGTTTATTAYTTTAGGATGCATGCTTTTTCTCTTTGTCTTAAAATCATGCTGTACTTTACTCACTAACCTTTGCAAGGTTGTGACTAAGTGCTATTAAACAGTGCAACTTTCTTTTTTTTACTTTTCTAAAGAGAAATAACAATGCAACAGAACCAGAAAAGCATACATTTGTTCACCAGCAATACAAGTATTTAAAAAACAGTGTGACAGCATAAAAATTTAAAAAAAAAAGTAAATTAAGGATAATTAAGCACATTATTCTGTGCTTCTGTCCCTCACCAATATGAAGATATTGGTATTTTCCCACTTATTTCCTTACCTTGAATGTGAACAATTCTTTCATGCTCCAGACTTGAGTTGCCAGGGTGAGGTTCAGCCCCACAGGCAGAGATCAGCACCAGSAAAAGTAGAGTCTTCATCTTTGCAGCCAAAAGAATCTTCTTCACTGTAAGGGCATCACACACAAGAAGAGGATTGTGAATTTTGGGAAACCTTTTACAGTGTTGCACTGCTCAACTTGTTAGAGCAGTGATCTTATGAGAGGTTTTTAAAATTTTTTTTTAATGCATTGAACCCACTCAGCTGGCAGAAGTTACAACAGCTGCTAATTTTTTTTGCATGAATATTGGACCACTTTATTGTGGACTTACACTAAGTGAAACTGGCAATCCAAATTTAACTCTGCCTATGCAGAAATGCAACAAGAAAAAGAGATAAAAAGAAAGTGCACAGACCAATATTGCTAAGCCAAACTCCTTGCAAGACCACACATAAGCAGTACCCGTGCTTCAAAAGAGGTTCTGGTGTACTTTTGATTTTCCAGACCTACTCTATTTCTGTTCTGCAAATACAATTAAAACAATCAAAGCTCTATCACTGTATCTATATCCACTGCATGATGCAATCTGCTGGTGACAGGATCTCAAGATTAAAACAATCTTCTTGTAGGTTTTGGCACTTCAGTCAAGTCTGCAGTTTAACTTAGCAGTCAGGGTGGCAAATTTGCTCAAGCTAAGCAGCAAAGATGACAAAATATTTATTAGGCTGACTAAGGAAGATCAATTCTACTTCAGATCCACTTACCATTAAAAAACAAACAAACAACAACAAAAAAAGCCTGAACACACAATGAAATGTTTGAAACCATGCACAAAGTAGGTTAGAGTTGAATATGCTACCACTGCAGCTGCCCTGATTGATTTTTCATTCATTTCCACCCAGAATGCTGACGCACTGGCTGAGTTTGCCAGGTAGGGTCTCTGCAGTCAGCAGAGCCCAGCGCTGCAGGGAAAATCTCTGCCAGCCTCTGAGAAGTAATTAGGCAAATGAGGACCTGAAATAGAAGAGGAGGCATAAAATACAAGAGGGTTTTGTGTGGGTTTTTTTGGGCTGCTGTTGTGTTTTATGGCTGTAGTTTTTGTGAATCTGACTCCCTGGAATAAAAGGTAGCTGTTTCCCAACTTTGCCTTTAAAGAGAGTAGGATTCCCCCCTCTCATATCAAATATGTGATTTTTTTTTTCTCAAATGCACAGAGATAATTTTTCCTCTTTTTTTTTTTTTTTCCCCTATCCACGGCAGAAACACATAACATTTGCAGAATGCTCAGTCAAAAGCTGGGTCTAGGTGTGAGTCCTGAAAGCAGCCCCCTACCCCCCAAACAGGCACAAACCCTGAAGTGCTTCAAGTCCAGATCTAAACGCTGTAACCTGAACCAACCCCTGCTGCAGACTGAAAAAAAAAAAAAAAAGCCATTTTTCCATATCAGAACATGCACGTTTTACTTGCCTGCCCTTCCATTTCTTCACTGCCAGCTTGGGTTGGGGAGCTCAAAACCAGCTCAGCATCCCTTAATCTTTCCCGTGGAGTGCCCAGAGGTGGAGGACAAGTGCTGGCTGCACTCTCTTTCCCAGGTGGTCCAGGCTYAGTAACTCCAGCCTCAGCCACTCCCTCTTTCCTGGAAAGCCTGGGAGGATGGTGACCTCCATCTGGGACAGCAAGGACAGATGTGGCTCCCTCTAGAGCACATCAGCCCCAGCCTGGGCTCAGGGAGGGCCACCCCGGGGCACCTGGGTGCTCCTTCTGAATGCCTTAAGATTTAAGCATTTATGCTTTTCAGATTTTGTACTGAATTAGTGGATGGCTCTAAGCTCCATATATAGTGTTGGTGGCCGTCTTCACATTTTGGTCAGACAAAAATCCCTCTGGGCCTGARATTCAAGGACAGCCTCAGGCTCCAAAAGTATAAACAAAAGTGGGTTTGGGGGAGAGGAAATTGGGAGTAAATGACTTCATTASCTGAAGCTGTAATTGGAGGATTAACCCCTGAAATGCAAATGGACCAAACTKATAATTGWKTGAAAAACTCCTGAACATTGCCCATCTTGGGTGTAGCCTCTGGGAGGCTTCTGACAGCCCAAGATGCASCTTTTGAAGGCCTTCAATAAATACCCACTTTATTTTCCTAATSTTATCCAGTCTGTTCCAGGCAGCCACCCCAAGGCCTCACTCCTGCAGGGTGTGACCCCCCCTGCCCTGTCCCTCACAAACCCCACGCCGTGTGTTCTCTCTCAGACTCCAAAATCCTGTAGGTTTGGGGTCTGGGGTGTTTTGTTKTTTKTTTTTTTTTTTTTTTCTTTTTGGCTGTTGGCTAACCTCTGACAATTCTTTTTTATTAATGATTTCTATTGATTTAGACGTGGAAAGAGCTTTGGTTGGGAAGGCAGGGCCTGTGGGAGTATCCCAGCTTGGAGGCAAAACCTCTGGGCCCTGTGAGCGAAGAGAAGCCCACAGGGGCTCTGCAGATCAGCTCATTTTGACTTCTAGCCACAAATCTGCCCTTTTCTGTGACAAAAAAGCAATCACAGGGATTTTCTCGGGGACAGCAACCCCATCTATTCCAAGCACTGAGTGCACAGGCCCTGCTGAGGAATGAGGAGTATTTCACCTTCTGGTAAAATGGATGGAGAGCTCCACRTGTGCCTCCCTTTCCTTCCCTGCTGATGGGGGAAACTCCTCCAGATGCAGCACCATCTGGGGATGATTTCCAGAGCAAATAATTTCAGGATGAAGGACRCACCTTTTGGGGATATTTACCAGGTACCTCCAGGCAGGTATGATCTGATTTTGGAGTGTATATGTGACAGCATCACACAGGCAGGGTGACAGGCAGGCCTGTGCTGACCTGGAATTCTGTTTTTCCTTTCCCTCCGTGTCCAGCTGGACAATCCTGCATGTCACAGACATGGCTGAAGATCACTACACAGGKTTTTTTTTGGGGATTTACCCAAGTTAGTGGCATTTTAAATTTGTTAAAAAGCAGAGATTGTGAGGAATGACCTGGTACCTCTCTCCTCCTGGGATTCCCCACGATGGGAGTYGGGGCACCGAGCCAAGGCAACGTTACCAGGCCAAGAATCTGACCCCTGGTGCTTTGTAGGTTATCCAAAAAGGCAATTAGCCAGAGGAATTCACATCCTCAGCCTCTAGCCAAAGCAATAGAAGTCAGACTCCATTTCTGCAGCAGCCTGGGAGGACCTCAGGGGAGACATGATAGGTGTGGATGTTTTCATATTAAAATTAATAAAGTCTTGGCTGGGACTAGGTGATTTTTTTCCTTTTTTTTTTTTTCCTTTTTTTTGGTAAGGAATGGTAAAGATTAGTCATACTCAAGAAATTCACACTGGTTTCAATTACTGCAAGGGTATGAATCTGCTATCTCCCTGGACAGGCACACAAAGGAGTTGGGAAGGAGTTTTAAAGGGAGAACCTCAAGGCTCAAGGAAGTGTTCAAGGTCACTCAGTGTTTAAATTCTCCAGGACTGCTCATTCTCAGACACATTTTTAAGTTCTGACATTAATCACCATTTTTCAATACTTACGTGGCCTTAATTCATCTACTACTGGCATATCTAAAAGGCTGTAAAGCACCAATTTTTTTTTATTTTAACACAATAATCTGAGAGTTTACAGAACGCTTTCAAGCAATTTGGCTGCTTTAGTGACAAGCATCTCTCTGAAGGGCAGAGCACTGAAAAGCAGCATTGCCCACCAATGTCTGTTTTGAATAGAATAATTTTTTCAATAAAAATATTTTTTATATTTTCAATATTTTTATTATATTTTTTATTTCAATATATTTTATTTTTTGCAACTGCTGTCTAGCTGCAGAACATGCAAACATCCACTGTGTGAGGAAAAGGGCCACCTACCTCCATAGTCTCTCTCTGGGAGTAGTTAAAAGCCTTTAAAGTAGAAAGATTTTTGTTCACAGGAGTTAATTTTTGTCTTATGTCAAGAAGTGATGATGTCTTAGGTCAAATGTTTGTTTCCCTGAGTTGCAAGACCCGTGGAAGCCTGAACTGAAAATGGCACAGGAGAAACCCAAATTCCTTGGGCAGAAATAGGAGGCTTCCTAATGAAACTTTCTGTGAACTATTCTAAATTTAGTAAAAYAAGCCTCAGCAACTAAAGGAATCAGTGACACCTAAACCAGGGAACAGAATACATAAAATCAGTCTTGATAATTTGGGGTTGAAATAACCTCCAAATCTGTTAGTCACACAAACCTACTGTATAATATAAGCCTTTGCAGGCTCCTCTCTGTGGAGCTCAGACCCATCTGGGAGCTGGTGTTAAACAGAGAGAAATATCTATTTAACAGAAAAAATATGTGTATTTCCAGGGAGCAGTGATGAAGGGTGTCTCATCTTTAAACACTTCTGGTGGGTAATAGAATAAGAAGAGGTCCAGGCAGTCTTCACACAGTCCCTTCAGCAGMTTTTCTTAAAACTGGTGACTTGGAGCAGAACACTTCAATCCAGCTGATTAAACAGATTTTCTGCTCAGTCCCAAGGCTGCTAAAGATCAAATCTTATCTTTGTGTGTAAGCCCCTGGGCTTTGGCAGCTGAGTCAAACCACAAAAATGGAATTCAGCTCCAGACTGTGGGCACCTGGGCTATTTTGTCTGTGCACAAAATGTTTACATCCCACTCAGACCATTGTCACAGTCAGCGTGGTCAGTAGAAGGGAGGTGTGTGTTTGGCTGGCCTAAAATGCCTTTTGTCCATTCATTTTTGGTTTTTTTTTAATAACCTCCATCTCCTCCAGAAACCTTCCATGCTCCAAAGACAAAAGTAAAACTTTCATTTCCAGCTACAGACTTGAGACCTCAGTCCCCCAAATCTGAAGAAAATCCACTTCTTGCCATGACTACCCTTACAATGCCTGTTCTGGAWTCTGTTTCTCACTCATTTTTCTAAGACTACTTTTTCTGCTTGTAAAAGTCCCCCAGAGGGATGGAATCAAGGCAGGACAGACTCAGCAGAATGATCCCTAAATTGCTAATTTTTTCATGCAAAATAAAATTTGATGGTGCCGTGGTGAAAAAGAAAGAGCAATTTGGTGGCATGGGAATGACAGTATTTACATCCTCTATTAGGATGACTTAAAGGTCACATTCCAAGGCCTCCTCCTCCCTTGGTACTTCAGTTTTTAAGGCAATTTTTGAGGGATCTGGGGCCATCTGAGGTGGCAGACAGTGGCTGTCTGGAGAACAGGTTGTGCTCGTGGCTCTCCAGCCCTGGGCAGAGCAGTTCAGTGCAAAAAAGCAGCAGGACACCTCAAGCACGTCTGGAATCCCCTGCAGCCCAACAATTTCCCAGGAGGAATGCTGATAAATGGCTTGCAGGGAGAAAGAAAATGGCCTTTACGTGCCTTTGAAGTGCCTGCCTTGCATCAGATATGGAATTTATTCCAGAATTTATTCCAGAAACACAGGGTAAAAGCAGTTCTGTCATTACTGGTGGGGCAGAGTCAAGGTCATGTGGTGTAGAAAATTTGGTACTCCAGGTTTTGAATGCAATCAGGGATAAAGCAAACGTGCTTTAGGATCTACCCTGGAAGGAATGCTGTTCACTCAGTGCCTCCRTTAGTTTTATTTCTTGAGTTTTCTTGGAGTTTTTCCTTTTTTTGGTTGTTCTTTGGTTTGGTTTTTTTTGTTTGTTTTGTTTTGGTTTGGTTTTGGTTTGGTTTGGTTTTAGTTTTTTAAATGTTATTTTAATAACGCTCTGAATAAACATGTTTTTAGTTCAGGAATTTGGATTTTTTTGCTTTCAGTATGGCACTGAGATGTTCTTTGATAGCACAGAAAGGCAAATTTACTTTTCGTGTTAAAAACTGGACACATATATTTTTTGCAGTCCCTTCCTTTAGAGGAAGCTTTTACTTCAATCTCCACTAATCAGTCGTCTTCAAAAAAMTTGAGAGCTTTCTTTCCAGACAGATTGTGTTTGTATTCTGACAAATATTGTGTTTGCTTCTTCAGCAAAAAACTCTTTTTTAGCATACAAGCATGGAGGTCAGTGAGAGTAGAAAACTTGATCTCTCCCAGTYAATTTCTTTGCCTTTTGGTCATATTTACAAAACTGGCTTTTCCTCAGGGCTTTTCTGCTCCCCAGGCCCTGTACAATTACTCACAYTTTTCCTCAGGGTGATTTCTTGGTGGCAGGAATATTTTCCCACTGCAAAACTTCTGCAAGTAATTGGGAATTTCTGCCAGGGTTTTGGGTGTTTCTGTTTCTGCCTGTTCTTTCCTGCATGCTTGGATTTCTACAGGGTCATAAMTGTTTTAATTTTCTAGTGCTCTATCCCCCTGCCAAAGGTGAACATAAGCTGGGTGCCTGTCTTCTTTAGACAATTAAAAAAAAATCTCATCTATCAAATAACATTAGCCAGTTTCTCACAAACTGTTCTTTTAACTTCTTTACAATATGATTATATTATTAACAATAATATTATTCTTATGTTATCATTATAATTGCTGTCTTTGGGAGCCTGAACTGCCTTTCCATACCTAAACCAGTTGTGCCAGATTTCATGCCTTAAATTGAATAATTAGTCCAGTCCACCCACCTTTTCTAATGGGTCAGACAGAATTTTTGAGGTTTTTGTGTGCAGTGAAAAGGCAAATAATTTACTCAAAGACCATTCAGGCTGGTGGACATTTGGAAATTTAATTGAGATAAGACTGGGGTATCTGAGTAGGGAGGCTCTAGGGTTAGTTCCCACTATCAATTTTCAGGTAACTGGGCACCACAGCAGCACCACCCTCTAGATTCTGCCAGGCACAGCACCTAGGATGACAAGAAATGGGGTTTTTTTCTAAATTGTAGTCCCATTTAATAGTTTTTTGTGGTGGGTGGTTGCTCATCCCTCCCACAACCCATGTCATGTCTCCCCCCAGAGACCTCTCTGGCACTGAAATTATGATGGGGCTTTAAGCCAGATGTAAAATATGAATTTTCACAATCTAAACCTTCTCCAGTTCCCACCAAAAATATGTAAATCCTCGGTGGAAAAACTGTTATTGCACRTGGAAAAGACAATGAGCCTCAAAAACCAACGACCCCCACTCCCCCCAGAAAAGGACAGAGAAAAGTTTATTTTCTGGAAACATGGCACAAATTAATTGATTCAAAATAAGACAGGTAAACCACCAAGTGATACTCTGTGTATAAATTCTGTGTCTGTGTTCAAGGCCACTCAGTGTTTAAATTCACTGCAGGCAGCTGGTTTCCAAACCCATCTCTGACCATCACTTCAAATTTACTCCCAGACTTTTTGCTTGGAAAATATTGTAAAAGTCATAGGAATGTTAGGGAACTGTCCATGCAATGATATTAATCTGAGATCTGGAAATGGGCCAGGTGCTCTCTGCTCCCTMCAGCAGCATCTCCTTTCTGACCCACATTTAATGTGGTGGAGTCCCCATTCCTTTTCCCCCAACCAAGCTGGCTGTACCAGCAACATAAAAATTGAAATTAAAAACATCGACAGTGCCTTCACACCCTTCAAGGATGCCACTCTGTGAGAGAACAGATGCACTGCCAGACTTCCTGAGCAGGGGCTGGTGCCAGCCTGCTGCAAGGAATTAAAGGCAGTAAAATATTTTTGTCATGGGTCCTGGTGCAGAGCATAAAACAGGGCTCCTTGTCCAGCCAGCCATGAGAACTCAGCCCTGTCCTCCCTCTTTATTTTTTGGGTTTTTTTTTGTCTTGTGGCCTGAGAACTGCACTGTCTGCACTCTCAATGTCATTGAGAAGGACTTTAAGAAGCCACTCACTCTCATGAAGAAATAATACCAAAGGTACAATGAATGCCCTGCCTATTTTCACATTGAAAATTTCAAAATGTTTCCACCTTGCCATATCAAGCCCCAGCTGAATCACTGCTTCTGAGAAGGAAAACACTTTAACTACACACCAGAACTGTTTTCATCAAACATCTGCAAATGAACTTGAGTTTTCTCTGGGTGTTTGGTGGTGGGGAATTGGCTGGGGGTGCAGCCAGATCAAAGCCATGTGGGGATCRCTTGTGAAAGCACAACTCTTCCAGCAATTTCCATAATTGAATTAATCTGCAGTTGATGGCAAAACATACTTTCTACTGAGATCAGTGGCTTTGCAGATGGGGGAGGTCTCGGGGTCAGGCCATGGGTTCAGGTTTTGGGGGGACTTGAGTTCAACCCTTCACGGGGGGAAGGTGGAAGGAGGATTAATTTTCTTTCCTAAACTCCCTTTTGGTGGCACCATGGTGATCTTATTTGTTGCTTAAAGATCATGGAAATGATTTTTTGAATATTTTTTGAATATTTTTAGGGTTAGAAGGAGCTGCAACATGGCTGCAATGAGACTTTATCAGCACCTAGAACAGATTGGGGTTTTTCATGAGCCCACCACTAAAAAAACCCAAATATTTCCCCATGCTGAGGCCCTGTGTGATAGCTGACCATGTGTTTACACACAGAAGAACATTAAGATGTCCACTTGTGCCATTTCCCCCCATTCCCTGCTTTTCTTARGTATCTTTTCATTGCAGTG
This sequence comes from Cardinalis cardinalis, assembly GCA_014549065.1. Classification (NCBI taxonomy): domain Eukaryota; kingdom Metazoa; phylum Chordata; class Aves; order Passeriformes; family Cardinalidae; genus Cardinalis; species Cardinalis cardinalis. Next base: position 374,471 of record JACDOX010000227.1, on the reverse strand, counting down.
TCTTAGGCCTGAGAACACTGGAAAAACACATGAGTCATATGATTGTTTAGTTAAAGCCTTGTTAGCTAAATTCAGTTGAAAACAAATGATAAACAATTGTAAGACTGTGGATGTCTGTAAGAAAATATTTCCAGATAAAGACAAGCCTTTCAAACTTTTAAAGTAAACAGTGTCACCTCAGTATTATGCATACACCTTTTTTTCCTTTTTTTKGGGGGGGGTTTGATTTACAAAAGAATCGACAATAGTAAGAAAACACCAAATTCAAACTATCTGAAAATCACTTTTTGTTTTGGGTCCAGACATGCATGCATGACCCATTTATTTGAAAGGAAAAAGAAAAAAAGTTCTTTACTGGTTTACAGCGATGATAACAGAGATTTACACAGCCATCCTTGGTCAGTCAGATGTGAGAAAGATGACAGAAATTATTATTTTTTCAAAGGTCCAGACTCTCTGTATCTGCAGTTGCAGATGCTGACAAGAAAGACTGCAGTTCTGCACTTTGAACTAAATAAGTCAACAGCAGAACTAGAAAGAAACAGGAAAAGGATTTGCTGGGCTCCAGAGAAAAGGACAATAATTTGAAAACTGATGCTGCAAACTGACAGTGCTGCAGAAATACCTCTGCGAGGGAATTTAATTATAAATAAACAAATATATTGCTCCCGACACGTGAACAGTCAGTGTGCCAGCAGTGGAGAAAAGCTTCATCAGAGGCAGATGACACCAGAAAAGTTCTGATAAGGTGAAAAAGTGGTCTAGATAAGGACTTGAAAGRGAAAGCATCAGAATATTGGTGGTGACTCAGCATCAGGAATTATCACTTCTGATAGAGAAAGAAGGGGCTGGGTTTAAGGAGGCAAAGAATTTTAAAAATAATGGGTGATTTTAGCTGTGCTAAACCTCAGAACTTTGCCACAGAGGAGTCCAGGGGAGGGAATCAGCAATGTGGCCCCAGAATAAGTGGGTGGGTGRCTGCCTGGCCTCCAGAGGTGCTGAAAAAGAAGATTTTTGGCAACAGGGAGGAGCATCAAAGAGCTGGAGTGGCCGCTGGGTTTCACCAGCACCTTGGCAACCTCTCCTCCCTCTCCCAGCCACTGGCAGCTCCCTCAGGCAGAATTCCCAAGCTCCWGGTCCCTGGAATGGGGATGGAGTGCCCTAAAGCTGGACAAGGCAAAGGGTTTATGGCTGCAACCAAAGGAAAGGAAAACCCGTTTATAAAAAGAGGCCAAAAGAGCTCGACTTGGTTACTCTGGCAAAACACACCTCAGTAAGGTTATAATTGCTCTCTATGAATATATCACAGAGGAAAAGCCTGAGAAGCTAAAGGATGTTTCAGCTAAGAACTGGGAACAGAGCTGGTGGGGCCATAAATAAGTTTAAGCTGGAAATTATATAATTTTAAGCTGTAGGAAAGCTTCACAGCCTTCATAAAGGCATTTTTAGGGTGGAGGAGAGAAACACAGCTAGTTTTAAATCACATTTTGCCTGCTCTATGAGAAACTGTCTTGGATGAAGGGGAATGTGGATAGGAAGAGGACCATGTTATGACACAGGGGATCCCTTTTTTTTTGTTCCTGTATGCCTGATTTTTGGCAAAAACCTCAATATAAGTAGGACAATCGATTCCTGATTCAGGCAGTATTCTTTTCCTTCCCCCTCATGGCAGGTCCAAGCTCTCCTGGCTGATGCTCCTAGTGACAGAATCCAACCCATTCAGATGGAATAGCTTCCTATTGATCCTACAAACCTGCTCCCAGTAACTTTCAGCACTGCCAGCAAAGCACCTTTCTCATCTCTGGGCTTCTCTCACGGTGCCTGACTCCAATAATTTCCTAAGTGGACTCTGCATTAAGCAGCAGCAGCTCTGTTCCCCCCTGATAAGGATCATTAAATATCTGCAAATGAAATGGAGGCACTTGTGGCTGGCTCAAATGGCTTGGCTGCTGAAATGCTTGGTCATGCAGGAGGTTTCTGCCTGCCTGCCTGCCTGCTGCAGTGGTTACCTGCAAAATGTGAATTTTCCACCCTTGCATCCCAGGGATGTGGCAGAAAGAAAGGGAAAATGGCAGCTCTGCTTCCATTCTGGATGTCTAAGAGTGGTTCAGGGTATTAAGTTGTGAAAATAAAGATAATTTCAGCACATGCTCGTAAATCGAAGGTGTAACATGGAAAAAAAAATAAAAATGGAGGAACTCCCCTGAACAAACCACCCTGACATAATGGAAAACCACAATGGTCTGAGGAAATCCGAAAAAATGCAAAGCAGAGGATTAACTGGGCAATTTGCAACTGCTTGATAAAATCATGATGCAGAACACACCATGGCAAATAAAAACCTCTTAAGCTGTGTAAGCATAAAGGCTTGCAGAGCAGGCAGTTCAGTGCACCTKGTACAATTACAAAAGTGCATCATATTTTAGGTTCATTCAGATGTAGGAAGGCATGGCTGAAGAGTCTGTGCCTAGGAGACCCATTTCTGAAGAGAAAAGTGACTTATATTTGGAGAAATAATGAGTAGAAATCCAGAAACAGGAGAGAATTTTGTTTAGCTTACACAGAGTTTGAGAGAACCAAAGTCCAGGGATGGGGTTTAATTTGTGGAGCTGTTACATGAAACAGAAGACATTTAAAAAAAACATTGATGTAATTGGTAAATGGACTGGCTTGAGACTTATTTTTGTCTGCCAGCAATATCTGCTGGCTTGTGGTCAGTCCTGAAGATAAAGTAAACCTGTGTAGATTTCAGTAAAAAATAAAACCCAAAAGCAAGCCAAACCAAAACATTGACCCAACAGCAGGTTCTCTTGACAATCTCTGAACTGGGAAACTCAATTAACAAGGAAATTGTATTGATTTGTTTTAAGCCAGATGAGGTTATAGGCTTGCTTAGTCAACAAGAATACCCACGTTAGCAGGCTGAAAGTGAGTTGTGTTTCAAAGATTAAATTAATGGCAAATGAATAGGATTCACATAATTTTTTTTTTTTTTTGCAAGTTCCTTCAAACTTTGTTAATTACAGGGATCAGCAGTTTTACAATAATCCAGAATAAACCCCAGGCTTTTGTCTGGGCTTTCATGTCCTCAGGACTATGCAGGCTGTTTTTCAGCCTCACAGATGTTATTCCTGGTGCTCCAAAAAGCACCTGCCAGGGCTTTTGAACACCTCAAATCCACATCCTCACCCTCCTGAGGCAGGGATTGTCACTCTCTGGAGGGTGACATCCCTACAACAGACAGGGATCTCTCACAGAGATACACAGGACAGAACGTCTGCACTCATCCAACCTATTTTTTTTAAATTCTATTCCTAAACAATTACAGGGGATCATTGGTCACAGGGCAAGGATGACTTTTGCCTTGATGCATTATAGACATTCTCTATGTTTATTCATTTTTTTTCTTTCAGTTACCAAAGCTTCACTGAGCTTTTACACCAAATACCTGCACCAGTCAAAAGAAGAAAATTTCCATTGTAAGCTCCACTCACTGCAAGCAGGGCTGTTAAAACTGTGACCTGGGGTGAAGAACCAAAAACCAGCAGAAACAATGCATCTCCAAAACTGCCTGAAAGGAGAATCCCTGCCCCAAAGTGCTTCTTTTGGGAAAAGGATTGGTTTTGGTTTTTCGGTTGCTAATGGCAGGGGTTGTAGCCCCAAAGGAAAGAGGGGAGAGCAGGAGGATCTGCTGAGGATTTCCCTGAAAAGCTGATATTTCTGCTCATTTCCTCCCAGATGCCCCACGGTCATGGGAAAATGGTCATTTTTCTCCACACCCCATGCAGCATCCCCTACCTCAGGTATTTGTCAGACCATGAGGGATCCGTGGACCATCAAAGCTTAAAATTCCCTTACTGCTTTTAGAAGTTAGGGTTTTGATTTTCTACCAGGACCATAAATTACCAAATAAATCACCTTGAGGTACTGGCTCCTGCTTAGGCCAGCTTTCATCTCAGTGACACACATAAATTCCCCAAGCTACAAATCGTGMGCGTGGGGCATGGGATCCCTGTTCCAGGATCTCTCACTTACCAGGAGCTTAAATCTTGTGGGGTCAGCTCAGCTTCATTTCAGGCCAAAGGCACAGATTCCCTGACATCCAAAAGTCAGGTTTTGCACTCTAAATGCTGCTCTCCAGGGTTTTTAAAGAGTCAAACAGCAGGGGTTAAAAAAAAATAAAAAACCTAAATGCCCAAACCTATCCTGGGCAGGCCTAAATAAAGCAAGCCCAGCGCCGCTCCACCTCCCAGCCCGAGGGCTGCCTGACAGAACTGGGAGCTGTGCTAATCCCTAATTAAGTTTAATCTACACTAGAGAGGGTTTGTGGATTTAGCTGGATGGGTAGGGAGAGGCTGACAGGTTAGTCCTGGTGTAGAGGGGGGAAAAAAGCCCTCCAAGASCATAATTGGTAGCAGTTGAATTAGTAGTCATTCTTTCTTCAGAGCAGATAATAACATATATGGATGCTTCAAGAGTGAAAAAGAGAGGGAAATTATTTTATTATTATA
>JACDOX010000227.1:330808-369620 GCA_014549065.1 Cardinalis cardinalis | reverse complement strand
TATATTATATTATATTATATTATATTATATTATATTATATTATATTATATTATATTATATTATATTATATTATATTATATTATATTATATTATATGTAGACTATATAATATATTAATATATCATAATATAATAAGATATAAGAATGTATTATATTTAAATATAGCAATGATGATGATGATGATAATGATAATAATAACAACATAATTAATAATACCTGTCAATTGTAGACTACTAATTAGTAAAATGAATGCTCATTGTAGATAACACGTTTATCTGTATATTACACATCTGTGGATGGCCATCCAGCTTTGGTTGTTGATAACACCCTGATAAAACAAGATCTAATTTTGATTGACATGACTGCACCAGTAAAAGCTGGTTAGAATAACCAATGCTCAGGAATTTGTTCTTCCTCTCTCTAGAGGGAAATTACCCTACATGAATACTGCAATAAAAATAAATTTCCCTCTGTTTTTCACTCTTGAGGCATCAATATATGTCATTATCTGCTCTGAAGAAAGAATAACTGCTCGTGCAGCTACTGTGGGTCCCAGGCAGAAAGTGAACACCTATTTATAAACTTCCTTAAAAACTTTATATCTATTAACCTCCTGCTCTCTGGGACTGGAACCTGGGCTTGAGCAGACCCCAGGTGCAACCTCCATGCCCACCCCTCCTTCAAACCTGGCTGATGGTTAATCTGTTCCTGAAGTGGGTTATTCATGTGGAACAGCCACTTCAACATTCTCACAGGAGCTGCATGTCCAAGGGGAGAATATCTGCTCGTTTCAGGGGCCACAGCTGTTAATGCAGCAAAAAGTAGTAAAGAAAATGTCACTGACAACAGAAGATTAGAAAATAGGATTCCATTAGCTGATACATGAAGGGAATCATGGAAAATACTCCTGACTTTTGGTCATTTTGAGGAAATGGGTACTCTTTAAAAAGCAGTTTCCTRGCATCCAAATGAGATAATCTGAGAGGCATAAATACAGTTGATGAGGTTTTTAATGGCCTAGTCTCTCTGGAAAGGTTGTAGTCAGTAGAAATCTCTTCCCCAAAAAAATCAGGTCGTTGCTCTAATTAGATCTGACACAGACATGAGAAAATGCATGCAAGYCCTGCATTCAGTGAAGATAAATTTCTCACCTCCAACGTGCCACTAGAAGATTRCACCAGATAGAATTAATGCCTCTGGGCCCTGCTGTTTTAATCTCGGATTCATACAACACATCTTTTGAGATGCAGCCACGGGTGTGTTTTGTGCAAACCCAGAGTAAGGGACCATTTCCCTGGTGCTTCCAGGCTAACTTGAGGCATTTGGCTTTGATCTTTGCTGGTGCCAGGCTGGGACAATCCCTGCCTTTAGGTACCAGAGGCGTTCCAGGGAGTCCCAGAATCCCAGATGTGCTGCAGCGAAAATCAATTAAAGAAATGCGACACCATCCCTGTCATGGGAAGGGGACAGCAATTTTGGYAACAAAACAAGTTTGGCGGGTTTTTTTTGTTTGTTTGTTTTTTGTTTTTTACTACAAGAATGTGGGTGAGGAGCTGGAGGGGAGAGGAGAAGAACAAATTTTGGGCATCTGATTGGGACCTCAGTTCTCACTGTGGAGTGAGAGCAAAAGGGGGAAGCCCAAATCAGAGGAACTGGGGATGTGCTGTGGCTCCTTCCCTCACAGTTTTTGTCTGAGGTACTGGGTGACCTTTATTTCAAAAGCTCTAAAGTCTGATGCTATTTAAAAGTCCAGAGATTCCCTTCATTATTACTATAAAAGGACTGGCACACATATTTTGTGAAGGATTTCACGTTGGTCATCAGAAAAGRAAGAAAAAAAAGGAAAGCTTTCGATGCTAGTCTTCCACTCCAAGCACCTCTGTTTAAATGTCTCAAATTAGATTTTGTTGGAAAAAAAGGCACTGGCACACTCATAACCTGACATACTTTCCATTATAAACTCATTTCTACTATAAACTCTGAACATAAAAGCTATAAATAGCACCTCCACTACAACTCAGATTTTCCCTACGCGCTCTGATTTCAGAAACAATATTTGGACTTCAGCTGATTTTTTTCTTTATAATTCTGTGTAAATAAATTCTAGCACTTACTTATTATTTATTTATTTTTTTAAAACAAATAAAATTTTGTAAGAATCTATTTTTTGCCCTGTTCTTCATGGGATGAGAGATTTATTTTCAGTTTAAGAAGAGACACAGAGTAGTACCCTGCTCTTCCCTGGCAGAGCAAGCAGCAAATCCCAGGAAAAAAAAAACAACCCAGGACCATGGCCCAGGATCCAACCTCTCTCTGCTCACTTCAATCTTCTGCAGCTGTCAAGCCCCTATAATTTCTTAATTATTTTGAATTTCGGCCAAAATTATTTTTTTTTACGTCTCCCCAGGTCTCCTTCCCTTCATGGGAATATTTTTGCACTGTCCTCCCACCCGTGTGCTCCCCTCCTTTSAAAAGGACATTTAGCTGGAAGAGTCTCAAAAATCTCATTTCTTGTGCTTGGATGTTAAGGATACAAGGGAACAAGATCTAGCAACCTGGCATCCACTAGGACATCTAGAAACTATTCCTCTAGATGTCCTAAGACACATGGGATAATGCTGAAACCTGAAAAAAACATGAAGACCTGAAAAAATACTCAAAAAACCCCCAACTGTATGAAAAACAAATCTGCCAAAAAAACAAAAACAAAAACAAAAAAATCCCAACAAAAAACCCCCAAACTAATGAAAATAATGAAAATATTTCGRAAGTATGCAAAGTTACTTGACACTTCTGGGTTTTAATATAATAAATATTTTATTATTTTAATATTTTAAGGATAAAGCTGTGAAGGCCGAGTTTTCCTTTTGCTGGCCATCAGAAAGAGAAGGAAAAGTGACTTAATTTTGTAGCACTGGCAAAACAGTGCAGTGGGTGCTGCCAAAGATAAATATTGCTTGGTTTTCAGCAGGMAAAAGGAGAGGTTAAGCAACACTGTCTATGGTTCCTGGTCACTGGAGCAAAGATATTAATTTTAAGAGAGACATCCACAGCTGCAAATTCAAGAAACAMTTTCAGCAGTTGCAAAGTAGCTGGGGGGTGGAATATCCTCACCTGGAAATGATTTCTGGCCTGTGTGTTCCTTGCTGGGCTTTTCCTTGGGTCTATAAATGTGTATTTAGGGTTCTCTGCATTGTGGGTATGTACAGGGGAAAAAAAAAAAATCACAAGATTTCTCTTTTCTCTTTGATTTGGAACTGGTGAAGGTGTTCCAGAATACCAGTTTTAATTTTAAATGAATAGATAAAGAAATAATTAAATAAAGTGTGTATATATATTTTTATATATATATATATGTATGTATATGTATATGTATATATATATGTATATACATATGTACATGTATATATATACTTATACATACCTTTTATATATGTATACATATATATAAGTACATATATACATATTTATTTATATATGTATATAAACCTAAATATAAATATAAATCTATATAAATATATAAAAATATATAAATATAAAAATATATTTAAAATATATATACAATTTTAACTTTGAGTCCACTTAAATTACTTGATGCTGGCTGCCATCTCTCTCTTTTGGCATTTTAGATGCAGGAATGAATGAAAAGCAACTTGCAAGAACCACATATTATGTTCATGGTTCTGAAGGAATCCTCCTGAGGATGGGCTTTGGCAAGGTTGCTGGAAGATATTGCAGTACTCTGCCATTTCTCAGAGACTCCCACAGCTCCTATTTGTTTTAAAGCCTGAAAATATAATGTCAGAAGGGTAGCAATTTGCTGTTTAAATGCAACATAATTAATGCCTTCATGGGGAATATCTTTTCCAAGCTGTATGTCAAAGTTCACATTGGCTTTCCTGAAACCCCAAGGTCAGAAATGTGCCAAAATCCCACGTGCCAAAATCTGGAAAACCCCAAGCTATCTAAAATCTGTGGCATCTCCTCATGCAATAAATAAAAGTGAATTTTGCTTTGTGACATCTTCTATCAACCCACAGAAAAATCAGCAGAGCAAGGGGCCAGCACATGAAATAATTTTACCTGCTTTGAATAAMAAGTGCCTAAAATCCTTCAGATGATGCCTATGGATCTATAAATYGGTAATTTCAGAGGCTATCCATACTTTAACAGGAAAATGAAGTCAGAAAATCAAATGAAATATTATTGGCCTCTGAGTCAATGAGTCAGAAGACATTAGCACACACAGCCCTCACTGTAATTACTCCAGATTTTTCAGGCTGCTGTATTAACCTTTAGAAAAGTAAATAGTGGAAAGCTGCACGACTGTCTTCAACAAAGCTTGAGCCAGAACTGCCTTTTTTGTCTTCTGCAGAAAGAACAATAACCTCATTGCTCAAGGCGTTTTGACCAGATTTTTATTTTCCTTTGACTCATATAGGCATTTATTTATCTTGGTAAAGTAAGTGCACAGAATTCACATAGAATACATCTTCAGCAAAGTGAATAAGGGGGGTTTTCCTTGCATTCAAAAAGATGCACTGATTTCCATAGATAATTTCTATTATTAGATGCATTTTTTTAGTTTTAATTTTGCTTGCTAAATGTGTTTCTTATAAGTGAAGAATCTGCATGAATTTTAGGTAGGTTTTCTCTTTATTTCCACATCTTCCCTGCATATTTTGCTGTATTTTTTCCTGGAAGCAAGTTGGAAATTTGAAAAATAAAATTCCCCCTAGATGAGTCCCAGTACTCTCAGGCAGTCTAGATCCTTTTATTTCACTCCCATCCACTTTCACTGCAGTCTGCAACACTCAGACATCTCTCCTGAATTTGGAATAATGCCTATTGGAAGATGGTAGCCCAAAACTCCATTTTCTAAAGGGATTGCTGCTTTGGGCTCAGTGGCTCAACATCTCATCAAAGCTCACAAAACCTGCTGGAACCACTAGTTTGAATTAAAAAAAAAAAAAGAAAAGCGAGTTTTTATAAAAAAATAAAAGAGAAAAGAGTGATGTGGTACCAAGTGAGGAGAGATTGATGACAGAGATGCCCTTCCCATGCAGCTCCTCTGGATTCCTCCCTGATAATCCCTCCCAAAGCCATTGGAGGTGGCCAGGAACAGGAACCATGGCTTGCATGAAGAGGATGGGACGAGGGACAATGCCATGAGAAATAAACATTTCCCTGAGATGAAAGGCACAAATGGCCTTGCTTGACCCAGCTGGCTGCACAGACACATTTCACAGGTGCCAGGCAAACTGCTGAGGCTGCCTGCAGGAGTATCTGTGTCCCCACACCGTCCCCGTGAGCATGGAGAGTTTTATCATCTCATTTTGGTAGGTGGGGGGATGGAGGACTGAGAGACTCCAATTTATTCATAGTCACAGAAGGATTTAGGTCTGAGCAGGGGACTGAAGCAATGCTTCACCAGCAGCAGTAAAATATCCTTACAGGAAAGTGTCCTAACTACTCAGCAGTCCTCTCTCTCCYATTAAAAGCAATACATAATTAAAAGGCAACAGTTAATATTGGTTTTTCAGGTGCCTGGATCTCAAAATGATGCTGTGCCAYGTTCTCTGCTGGCACAGCAAGTTCTCTCCTTGGAACAGGGAGGAGTTAGGATGGCAGCAATGATCCCTGGAAATCCTGTGTGGGCTCTCCTTTATGCATTGAGATGTTGTTCTGAGTGGCAGTGAGATATTACTATTATTATTGTTATTATTATTATTATTATTGTTGTTATTATTATTATTATTATTATTATTATTATTATTATTATTATTATTATTATTATTATTATTATTATTATTATTATTAATTTATTATCATTGTTTTTAATGAAGGGATGTGACTACAGTCGGGTTAAAAATGATTTATTGCTCAGATAAATATCAGTTTTAAAGGCTGTGAGATTTAAGAGGGCGAGTAGCTGGCTGCAGCTACAATATTTGACTTTTTAATCTAATGGACAGTTGCTACAAAGTTTATTTTGCTTTTCTCACCTATCACTTTTACTTAATTCTAGTGCAACGTGTATACTTTTATCCAATGGGCTACTCTGTATTATTATACGTACACACAAATGCTTCTATTATAACATCTACACTCTTAGCTTACTCTATAGAATTACATTACTGCACTATAAAACCCTTCACCATCTTACCTAATACAGTTTCTCACTTACTTAAGGCATTATAGAAACATAAATTTATGGTTTTTCTGCTTAATTTCTGTGCCCTTTTATTTTTACATCAACCTAARCCTCTCCCAAAGCTGCACATGAAACTCTCCTGTGTCTGTGAAGTTTCCATCTTTCCATTYCCCACAAGATTGAAGGAGCAAAGTGCTGGGATTCAGCTCCTCAATGAAGCTGCCTGACTTGCAATCACCCCAGAATTCCTTTAGGAATGATAAAACTGCATTGGAGGGATGCAGCAGGGATTTATTTATTCACAATTCTGTGCAGCTCTGGCTGTCCTCTCTGTGGTTTTATTTCGGGAAAAGGGAGGCAGAGGTCAGCACCACAGGCTGCTGCTGGCTCATCCCTCAGTGTCCCAGCAGAGMGCTCCCTGGAATTTATCCCAGGTGATTTTGGGATGAAATACAGCCAATACAGCGCCCCAAGAGGCTCTCCCAGCACTGAATCAAGCACCCMCAGCTCCCTGAGCCAGTCTGGAGGAGATGATCAGCTCAGGGCTGGAGAATTGCGCCAAAGGTCGGAGCCAGGAGCAATTAAGGGCTGGGTGGCAGGCAATGGAGGACTCTGCAAATGAGCCCTGTGTTTTCTGCATTCTGTCCTGCCTTCCTTCCGTCTCTACTTTCAGTTAAACACAGTTCTGATGAGGCTTTTCAACGTTTTACAGCAGTGCCTACCATGCACAGAAGAGCTGAGCTTCCCCCTCACAYCCCTCTGTTCTTGTTAGATGAAAAAGCAATATCACAATTTTGATACATTTAGCTTTTCCCCCACTATTTTTACCTTCCTTTTTCCTTGAAAGGCTCTAGAAAACGCAGCTAAACTGGAGCTTTGGACTCATTTTGTAATATCTCCTCCTTTTTTTATTCTTCATTCTCCCCAGTTTACTCCTGCAGTTCGTATATTTGAGCTTTGCATTGCAAGCACAAAGGCCAAAAGACTTCTACTGGGAGTCAGGGCTCTTATCTGATATTATGGATTCAAATCTGATGACTTAATAAAACAAACCCAAAAAATGTTATGAGAAATTTGTTTTTTTAATATTTTCTAGGCCACCTGCCATATTTAAGCTTCCATGGCAGAGGAACATGAAGCAAATTTTTCTTGAGATAAACCCACTTGTATTTCCTGTGTGCTGTGCTGTCCTTACTAAAGTCTGGGAAGAGCTTATGTACCTGCAGAGAGTCAGAATTGCCTTTTTCATGGCAACATTTATGAGAAYAAAAAGAGAATGAAAAGTTATGGCTGTTGACTGGAAGAGCATTTAATTTGTCCTTTTCCTCATTTTTACTTGCACATTTTAACTGAAACTGCAAATATTTAGTTGCAAAAGAAGAGGAGTGTCCTTCTTCTTGTTTTCCTCCAGATAACAAATTTCCATCTATAAATTTCCCTTATAATGGGGTTGTGAGTCCATGGGCACAAACAGAAAGCCAAAATAGATAGAACTTTAGGGAATATTCAAGCCAGACAGAAAACAAAAGAAAACAAAACAAAAAAAACACCCCCACAAAACCACAAAAAAAAAAAACAAAAAAAACCACAAAAAAAAGGACAAAACAAACAAACAAACAAAAAAACCAAACCAAAACGAAAAAACCTCACAAAAAAAAAAAAAGGTCAAATTGGCCATTTGGTGTCAAAGGAGCTCAGAGATGGTGTGGTTCCACGTTAGAGACCTCCACCTCACTCTCTTTAGGTATTTTTTCAGGATGAGCTCTTGCCCTCCACCRTGTGGTCACCATTTTTATATTTTTATACTTAAAATCATAAGATTTTGCTTTATTTTATGTGGTAAACTTGCTATAAAYGTAAAGTTGCTACAAATATAAATATAAAAATATAAATATAAATAAATATATATATTTATAGACACTATATATATACACATGTATATATATACGTACATATATATATACACATATATACACATACACAGATATTTTATATATATATATATATATATATATATATATATATAAAAGCATAAAACTTGTCAGTCATCATTCCATTCCATAACTCTGAAATTATAATAATGAAGAGTTGATGAATATCATTGTGTGTGGAAGGAGGGTCATTGTCTGGCCTGATTATTTTGCACACTGCAAAGTCACAGGAATAAATACAGATTTACAGAAAGCTGTAATCAGCTGGAAGTAAAGCCACATTTCCTCAGCACAATGYCAGGGAAAGGCTGAAGTCCAAAAAAAAATTGCAATAATTCAGTAATGATGCAGAGATCAACCTATGTTCCTCAGATAAAATAAAATAATCTCTATCAATCACCAGGTGCAGCAAAAATACATCACTCCTGAAATATTGCTTCGCAGAATCTGTGTCTCCTGGTCTGGAAATAAATGTCTGTGCTTTCTCTTGRCACTTACAGAGTTTTCCCTAAGTGTGGCAGTTTAACTTTCTATAGGCAACCATTATTCCTTGGAAAAGTCCTATTTATGGGACATTGTCTCATAATTCTCTGCATAATTTGCTGCCTGATAGGTCTTGAAAAAGAGTAAATTTGAAATTTCTATCAACTTGGAATACAAAATGGATCACTCAGCACGGTAACATTCACAAGTGAGGATGCCTCCTCCGTCTCAAATGTGCAGAAATGGAATTGAAAAKAAATATTTTTTAAGTTTTGAGCACCCAAATGAGTTTTGAAGTCAGATTRGGGTGAACTGTTCCTGCAGAGATCTTGAATTTGAATTACTTTGTTTAAGAACAGTTATGATTTGGGCCACAAAGTGTGAACTGTCATTTGCCTCTTTAGATTTTGTTAAATATTTTACTGCTTTTTTAGGTGCCAACGTGTCTTTGTAGGTTGTTCTATTRGTGCCTCAGTTTGCCCCATTTTGTTTTGTGAGAACATTATTTTCCTTATATTTTTTWAAATTTATTGTATTTCTCCAGTCAGGCAAAACCATTTAAAGGCAAAAAAAAACAAAACCAAAAAAATTTCAAAGGAAAAAAAATTCAGTCTCTTCCCACTTTGCATATTTCTGAAAACTTTTGCATATTTTCTATTCCCTTTTCCAAGGAATAGAAGATGAAAAACCTTGAAGGGCACCAATGCTGACCAGCCCTGGCAAAACCCCATTTGAAATGTGCCTCTATTGTCACAGTGAGCCATTTATTTCCTAACCACTTTTGAAAACATGTCACACTGGTTTTGCCAAGAAAACATCTCCCCAGCTCCCTTACGAAGATGTTAAACTTGCCACTGCTGTTCTTCCATCCTGCTGGGGAAATGCCCTGCTGGGCTGGAAAGTTTTTCTTTTTGTCTGGTTTGATCAGAGCTGAGCTCACATTGAAATGCAGATGGAGCCAGCTATGGGGGTTGCTTTGGGGAAAAAAAAAAAAAAAAGAAATAAAAAGTAATATCTGCATGTTTCTCTTAGCYTGCTCGTGGGGAGAAAACAGATGAAATGCCTGGAAACTGGGAGCAACAACCCAAGAATTGTCTATATTTTCTGCATCAGCAACAACAGCTGAATAAGTGGTCTCCCTATCTGCTTTTTCARCTGGGCAAAATCTGGAAAATCTTTAGGAGATCAACATCTTTGCTGTTTTTCCCTGGATCTTGGCTCACAGAGGYGGCCACCAAGTCCCCACAGCACAGCAAAGTGACACGGGATGATAAATGTGACCAGGCACAGGCTGCACCAAGCACAGACACTGCATTTACACAGCTCTCAGAATATGGTTTAGCTTGGAGAAGAACTTCAGGACCGTCAAGTTTATTTACTTGTGAATGGGTTCTAATGAAACCAAACAAGGAGTAAATACAGCCACAACTGGAAAAACCCAACCCAACCCAAAAGATCTCTCTGCCTGATGTGCTGATAAAAACTGAGTCATGTTTTGTGCACATATTTTAGGTCTATAAAATCAAAGCTATCAGAAAAACAAGTCACAAAGACTCAGCAGGGCCTCACATTTTGCCACAGATATTTGAAAGTCCAGAAATGGAGCTTTTCTGAAAATAACAGTGCGTGCATAAATCCTCCAGGTTAAGCGTGAAATTAAAATCCCAGACCTTCCCTGCTGTGTGTGCAGCACCTTGGGGGTTAAAAAAGCTGAGCAAATCACCTCAGGCCATGAGCAGCATGGTCAGAAAGTGGTGGCACCACCATGGTCTGCTGCAGTTGCACCTTGTGTGCATCACTGAAATTTCCGTAGGGAAACCACCACACAYCCTGTAACTTTATTTTTCTCTGATATGGTTCTTATAAATCTTTTGACTGGGCCCAACACTCCAGTGTTTTCACATTTTTTACTGTGCTTTTCCTATTTCTAGGCAGTATTATTTTTATGTGGCTCAGGGGTGGTTTTCTCTTTTGCCTGAAAATAAGTTTATGGAAAAAAAAAAACAAAAACAACCAAACCCAACCAGCGATCACATAAATATATTGGAGTGTAGCATGTTAATGAATAGGTGGGTAGTTAATTTTCAATTGGAGAGTTTGGGAAGTTATTTTGGCAATGAAAGTTCTTTTTTCCTACATTAATCATGTCCTTCTTCCATAGGTGCAGGCCTTGGTTCCTCTACTCTTTGGAAATGTGCAGAGCTTTGCTGAATGCTTTACTGACATCACCTTATAGGTGCTCACATCTATAAAATCTGAGCAGATTTGGGGCTTTATGAGCTGCTTCCTGATCAGCCATGTGTGTATGCAAATAGATGAAAAGTTTAATTCACTGAGGGCTGTTTGAGTTTCCATTGATTCCACCCAGTCACTGACGTGAGCAGTGTTGATCATTTGTGTTTTTTCTGGACCAGAATCTCCCAGAGCAGGGGATGCACACAGGCTGCCACTTCTCCCTGTGTGTAGGCAGCACTGCAGGAAAGGGATTCTGAGCATTAAAAAGTGTTAATCACAGCAAATTTAGGGATTCTCCATGGCGGGGTTCACTTGTTGACACAATTTAGGCACCAGCTGAATTATCAGGCAGTGCAAATTAACATATGGCATGCAAAAACTCCTTAATACACCCCGAGCAAAACTGATCAAACCCAAATTTGGGCTATCTCTGAGTAACCCCATGGCAGAGGACCTGGAACTAGATCACCTTTAAGTTCCCCTTCCAACCCAAATAATTCCATGTCTCCAACTTTTCCTTCTTTTTGCGCCGGAGCAACTTGAAACTTTTTGTTTCTCACCACCTAACATTTCTGTCAAGCCCATTCCCATTCTAACCTGCCTCCAGTGCCCCACATTTTCCTTGCATTGGATATATTTCCTTACATTTCCTTGCTTAAGGTAATTAGAAGCTGTTATTAATGGAAAGATGTCTCAAGATAATGGTCTCCTGCAGTGAGGCAAATGCCAAGATGACATTTTTTGCAGCAAGACACATTCATCCAGGGACATTCTTCTGTCTCATGCCTTATTTTTATTTTTTTTTTTCTGCTATGCCAAGCCATTAATGATGAAGATTTTGCCCTGATGTGCCCTGGAGTGGCAGTGGCTCTGTGTGCCAGTGGAAAACTTGGTCCCAGGAGCCTTGCAGAGCCCCTCATTAATAAAGTTTGTGTTTCTTTCCCTGGTGATTCACAGCACCAGGCTGGGCAGAGCTGAAGGGAAGGGTAAAGCCACCTATGAAGCACAGGACTGAGCCAATTAGCTCACTTGCTGCTGTGATATTTTGCCTTCCTAGTCTGTAATTCATAAACTTTTCCTGATTAATGGGAAGGCAGGCTTTAGCCATTAACTCACGATTTTGTTAACAACCTCCTGTGGCAGTATTTCATGTGAGCCTTGGGARAAGGTTTAAATGTTTGGTTTTTTTGTTTCTAATTTTTTGTTTTGGAGCTATTGATCATGTTTGAGGCACCCAGCCCGTTGTCCTAATCTAAAGAAAACAACAACAACAAMAAGTGTTTTCAAAGCTGACAGAATGAGAAGGGCACAGGAATTGTCTGTTCTGCTGAGTGTGACGTTGCCATTTAGTTTCTTGCTCAGTGATGAAAACCAAGAGAAAGTTAAGCACAGGGAGCTTGAATTTGTCATGTATTTTAATGACTCTTTTGCTCCAATAGCCACTGTGGCACTTATTTTAAATTTGCAGGCTCAGAACCATGCATTCACCTCGTTTGGGTGATGTGCAGTGTTGATGGTGGAATTTTAAAAAAAGCTGAGGAAGTGGAAGCCTGTGAGCTGGCCAGATTCCATAAATCCCATCAAAAAGTACATCCAGATGCGTGTTTGCCTGCCTAAAACTTCGCCATGGATGGGATAATTTTTAAAGCTATGAGAACTGACAGCACCTGAATACCTACCACTGAATAAACAATCTTTATAATGGTTAAGTAAACAATTTTCCTTTCCCCAATAAAAAAAAAGACAATTTTAGCTATGAGTGTGTCTGACATCTGAGGAAGACGGAGATAAAAAGCAGGTGAAAAAAAGAAAAAAAAAAAAGGTTTATGAGTTTTTATCAGATATTAGAAATAACACATTTTCTTCGTCTATGCTTATCATTGACACAATATTCAGGAAAAAAACCACAAAGGGAATTAAGAAAAGCATGTCCTATGTGATCAAGGACTTTTGGAAGGAGCTTTGAAAGCCTTGCTGCTGGACACAGCTTCTCCTGACACAATATTTGTGCAGAAATTTCCTCTTGCACACTGACAGCCCAGCGATTGCTAAGTTGTGGCTTTTTTTTGACTGAGTGGTTTAAAAAGCCTCTGCAAATAGATGTTAGTGGCACATTATAAATAGAAGCCAAACTGATTTTTGTCGTATCTAATGGGCGCTCAAAACACAGAGACAACCTCCCCCAAAAAACATAATTTAAAATTACCCCCAAAAAWCCAACTGATTTTGATTTTTAATGGTAAACGTGAAGAAAACTAACCACTTACAGGTTAACTGCACCTGAATTAGTTACAGATGTCGAGAATTTAAGAAAATTCTGCCAAAAGACKCGGCAATATCCACTAGGTGGCATCCAGCGACCGCGTTTGGGCCGCCTTATCTCCACAAAACCTCCCATTCATGCAGCAGATAAAGAGCTGCATTATTAATTTATACCTACACCTAATATTTGTTTAGCCAGCTGCTTCCTCTAATCCTCCTTAAACACCATTGATTGAAATCCTGAGTATATTCAGAGTTTTTAATTTTTTTTTATTTTGCTTTTTTTTTATTTTTGATTTTTTTTTCCCCTACCCCAAAGAACATTTTGTTACCTACAAGTCACAAGCTGCCTTTTCAGGCGCTGCACTGTGTGCTACAGTTCCTACCAGAGGAGACAGAATGTCTAATACTTCCTCACCAGCAACAGAAGCAGCTTGTCATGTGAAAATAACTTTTTTTTTTTTATTCCCCACAAAATATTTTTCATTTCCATAGAGTTCGAGCAACGAAATACACCGCCAGGTTCACAACGAGACAGAAATGCTAAATATTTCAACTTTCAGGAATGGTTTAAGCGCTGCTTCACTGAGGAAAAGCAAATGAAAAGCAGAAAACATTAATTCCAGTTTTCGCACCTTAATCCTTGCAGCGGATTGGAAAACTTTTAATATATTTAAATGGAAGCAATTGCAAAGTCTTCCTCTGCTTGAGGATCTCAGAACACCTTTTAAGGGGTGGTCCATACTGGTTCCAGATTTTTTACTGAGGGGCAAAAAGATGTTAAGTGACTTCATTAAATATTGATAAATATTGATATTGTCCTTTTGGCTCCAGGCTGTGACAAAAATATTCCTTTTAGTCACATATCAGCATAAAAATCATAACTGTGGGGACATACAGTAGAAAACACACTTCTTACCAATTTTACAAACTCTAATGCAAGAGAAACCCTCCATCCTTTCCTGAAACCTTTTCTCCCTCTGCCCCAAGCTTTTGAAGTTCCCTAGGGTTTTKCTTGGTTGGCTTTTTAGGGTTTTGTTTTTTAGTATTTGCGTTGTTTYACCCAGGCTCGGTGGCATGGGAAGGAGCTGAACCCCCTGGGTTTGGGATGAGAGGATGCTGTGCTGTGCACTGTGCTGTGAGCCTCTGG
Source organism: Cardinalis cardinalis (assembly GCA_014549065.1). Classification (NCBI taxonomy): domain Eukaryota; kingdom Metazoa; phylum Chordata; class Aves; order Passeriformes; family Cardinalidae; genus Cardinalis; species Cardinalis cardinalis. The sequence continues at coordinate 355,406 of JACDOX010000227.1, read as the reverse complement.
CAGGGACAGCACTTTTCCTCCTGATGGGCTCTTTCCCTCTTTTCCTATTGGAATCTGCTGACACATCCCGGAATCTTATCAAACTCTGGCCTTTTGGCGAAATTTCACTGAGGACTGGCAGTGTCTTCATTATTACATTTGTTCTTTAGGGGGGTTTAACTTGTAAAAGGTGCTCTCCATCCACATCTTTCCCACCCTACTTCACTTTAAAGTGTTGAAAATCATCACAAACTGTTTTTTTTGCGGTCTTTTTTGGTTTTTCTTTCCCCCTCCTGCATTCTTCCTCCTTCCCTTTGCCCTTGGCAGGTGTGTAAGGGTTGGGGTCCCAGGTGATGCACTCAGAACAACTTTGCTGAGCTGTGCATTACAGAGCTGAGCTTTTGTGGCCTCAGCAGACCCAAACCCCCATGAAAACTAGAAAAACTCATGCCCATGTGTGTGGCAGGAGGGCTTTGCCACACCTGGGCACTGCAGATCCCTTCCTCAGGCTGCCAGAGATGATTTTTGTGATCTGCATTTCCCCACCTGTCTCTAGAAACGTTTATTGAGGGGGTCTGTACCCACATCCACACAAACTCAATTAATCTGTGCTGTCAATTTCCACATCACACACACTCCTGACAGCAACGGGGCTCTTTCCAGAGCTCCCTCCTCCCACATTTAGGCATTGAAACAGACATGGATGCAAATCCATTGCTGCTCATCACCTACATGACACCGAGCACCAACATATATGGCAGCACTTTCTGCCCTGAAAGACCCCAGCAGCAATTAAACCCTCACTAATTATACACAAACAGCAATAAACCTCCTCAATTCAAACACACAAAAAGCTCTCCAGCCCTTGCTATCTAAACCTACCACACAGGGAGTTTTGCCATGGAAAAAAAACAACTGTTCTGAATGGCACCTTCCTATGGGTTTGACCCCAAATAAACAGGCAGTAAAACGACGCAGCTCTCAGAGCCCTGGACCAGCTCATGTGCAGCTACATCTGCAAAATGTGCATCTGTAAAATGATAAAGCTGAGCCATCCCAACCTTATCAGTGAGTGGAGATGGTGCAGGAACTTGTGCCAAAATTATTCAGGCTTCCCTCGACAATAAATAGCCAAATATGACATCAGTATGTAACATATCACATCTTATCAAAATCCTCTTGCTTCTAACTTCGGATGGGCAGAACTTTGTGCACATTCTGCTTCCAGCCCTTGAAACTTTTTTTTTTTCAGTCTACCATGCTCTTTTTCCCTGAACGTGTCCTGAAAACTTGTAAAAGCATCTGAATGGATGGAGAAATACTTAAAGAACAAAACAGAAAACAAACAAACAAACAAAAAAAAGAAAGGACAAATCTCTGTGAGGAGAACAATCCCGCAGGAGGAAGCCACAGAGCAGAACTTTTTTTTTGTCTTTCTGCAGCCTGCAACATGATCCCTCCTTTGGTAACACAGASCGCTGAAAAGTCAAAGACACTGAAGTTTAGCCGGTTTCAATCTGCCTTTCACCCTCCTCAGCTGCCAAATCAGAACTCCCAAAAACCCCTCCAGAGCAGGCAGCCCCGCAGCTGATGCCACAGGCGCTGCTTGCCCGGTCCCCATCCCACTCGGAGCAGCAAAACAGTCAAAAAAAAACTTTCCCAAAAGTTTGATTTTTTCCCTTTTTTTTTTTTTTTTCCCTCCCCTTTACCTTGCGCGGAGCTCCCTGCGAGTTGAGATGCTCTCGGGACTCTCCCGCAGCTGGGAACGGAGGGCAGAGAAGCGCAGGAGAGAAGTTTTTGGTGCTCACCTGAAGTCAGAGTGTCTGTGTGTCTGTCTATGTCCCGAGTGTYTCTTTGTGGACCTGATCCAGGCAAAGGGAGAGCCACTTTCTCACCGAGAGGAAAAGAAAAGCAACACGTCATGAGTTAAGTACGCCTCCAAGATGTCTTAATTACAGCCCAACGTGCTCCCAGCAATGAGAGGGGGGGATATAAACCCGCGCGTTTCGCCCTGCGGTTCACACACGCCCAAAGCCCCGGAGCAGCGGGATGCTCTCTCCCCCTCCAGGTCCCTGTCCTCGCCCCTCGGGTCCTGCCCGCCCAGATCCGCACCTAAAAAAGCCTCTCTCAAACTCCACTGCGAGTCCTGAGCTAAAAACTACACGCCACTTAAAAAAGGAAAGAAAAAGGAAAAAAAAATAAATAAAAAGGGGACAGAAAAGAAAGAAGTTGGTAGTGCTCCTCATGAAGAGACCATTGAATTTARGGATTTAGGGTGAGAAACATGACACTTTTCTGACCACTTGCCTCCCAGCCCCCGCTCCTTTTTTCCTTTTTTCCTTTTTTTCCTCTTTTTCCTGTTTTTCTCCCCCCGCACTCCCATTAACTCCGAGGGAGCGATGAAGGAAAGCCGCGCGGGGGTGGGAGCAGCTGGACCCAACAGGATCCCCAACTTCCAGCAGGGTCATAAACCCAGGAAACAAACCCACCTTCTCCTAGCACACCCCACAACCAGAGCACCCCTTGCCCAGGGCCCTGGCATCCCTAAATCCCAAGACTTTATGCAATTCCTGAACGCCACCCCAGGCCGAAGCGGTTCCTCCAGCACCAAAARTTTCAGTGTTGTTGTCCCCTACACATCGTGGGACACACAGCCCCCGAGGGATCTGCCAAAATCCACGGAGTGTGTGGCCTTAACCCCTTAAATGCCACGGCATGAAAAGCACAGACATCCAATCTCACRCCTGACAACTGGAGGCAGAAGGTGTGGATGGTGTTGCATCTCTGAACGTGTSTAATCTAAAAAAGCAACCAACCCAAAGCAAAACCCCAATTCAAACAACAGCAGATGACAGGAATAGGGGGGAAAAAGGCCAAGCCTCGTTGGTGCACTACGTGTTGGCAAGTTCGGGCTCAAATCGTGTTACTTGTGTGAAGCAGGTGTTGGTTTTTACTCCGCGTGAGAAAAATGAGGCTCTTGATGTCTAAACCTCCCAACACCAGCAGGAAATAAATGTGGAGTTCTCAGCCCCTCGAATTTGCTAGGTTAGAAAGCGCAGGTGGTCCAGCCAGCTKGGTCCTGTGGATGAATTTTATCCTTTCCCCTTCCCCCTCTCCTCCTCTGACACTGAGCAGAAGAACACGGCCGTGTCACACCCACTGCAAACCCCCAAAACATCATTTTCCAGCCGGGACCCCGCTCAGCTTTTATCGTGGTGGGTGTCAAAACTCTCATCAAAAGGGGCTGCAGCCCGTCAACCCAGGAAATGCCAGAGCTGGACACGTCGCGGAGCCGAGGCACATCTGAGAGGGGACACGGGCTCCTTGCAGCACAGCCCGCTGGAAGGSAAAAGAAAACGAAAATAAAACAAACCCCGGGCAAATAAACACGGCTCTGTCTGGAACCATGCAGTGTCCTGAGATGGGAAGGAGCCACAAGGATCATCAGAGCCCAGCTTCACGGGACGCCCCGACAATCACACGAAGGACCAGGGTATTGGCATGAAGTTGTTAATAAACCTCAGGGTTATTAATTAAAGGTTATTAATTAAAATTTGGTGGGGGAAGGGGATGTGAAAGGCATGCAGTGCACTTCAGTGCAGTGAAATATGGAGGTGCAGGTGGCCTCAGGGACAGTATTTAGGGGCTAAAGATGCTCGGACATGGCTGGGGTTGGGTCCCCATCCCAGGGACACCGAGCCAAGGATGCTCGGACACGGCCGAGATTATTGTCCTGCATGAAATGCACAGTCCATTTTGTCCATGCAACTGCTTTTAGCACCTCTGTTATTGCCAGATGCCTGCACATTTCACAATTATTCCTCCTGCACACGTCTTGCCGACCAGTGGTGGATCTGCTGCTGGTCCCCAGGACACCCCAGACATCTCCTCCTTCACCCTTCCTGTGGCCACTCACCCCGAATTTCATTTTCAGGGAGGTGCTCACTCTGAATCCAGGAAAAGGGAAGGACTCAGGCAGCAGAAACGAAGCACACTTGATCCCACTGGGGAAGATGTGAGGTAAAAGCTAAGAATATGATGAAAAATGTGAGTTATGCACTTCCTCTGCTTGGAAAATTCAGCAGGGTGGACGCTATGAGTCACTGGTATAAAGCTACTGAAATCTGCAGGAGAAAAAAAAAAAGGCAGCAGAACATACTCTTTTTATTTATGATTTTTTTTTCCCGGAAACAAGCCTACACATTCATGCAAATTTTTTACTGAAAAGAAGAAAAAACCACAGAAGAGAGGTACAAATATGGTGACAAATAAAGTAACACCCATTAAAAATTATTTAGTCAAAAGAAAATGTATGAAAGGACTGGCTTTCCAAACTGTCTGAAAATAAAGGAAATTATTTTATGCCAGCTGAACAGTCAGCTTTCCATTTGAGATTATTTATAGATTCTCAGTCTACAGAGTTTTCTCCTTCTTTTTTACAAGTTGGGCTTTTTACATTATGAGGTTGTTTTCTTCAGACTGGTTGTCAGGTTTCAGTGAGATATTTGTAGCCCTTTAATACTCCTGTCTACATAATCTTTTCCTTTTTCACAATATTCTCATTCCTACGGCTTAAGAAATGGAACGCCAACAAAAAAAATCATGGAGAAAAAAATTCAGATAATCTCTCTCCCAACATCACTTGCTCTGGAGATGGATGGATGGGCTCTGCAAAAGGAATTTGCATGGTCTCCATCTTGCCTGATCGTATCAGGAGAATGATTTTCATATAAACACACTTTTTGACTTGTCGCTTCATCATGCAATCTTTACACAGCCCTCTCCAGAATATTCATTGGGTTTTGTCTCCTGATCTGCGTTATCTCTGCCTTGCCCTGGAATCTGACTTGACTTATTGGCACGTTGTTGTTGGGCCCGTGTCCAGGCTTTTCTGAGAATTCTTTTGCTGTTGATTCTGCGTCTCACAAGCGGCTGGGCCTCTTCCCTGTGCCAGGCTTGGAGCGTTCCCTCAGCTCCTGTGAGCCCAAAATGTTAATCAGGTTTCTGTTTTCCTCATGGACCCTGAATTGGTGGGGTAGAAATGGAGAGTGACCAAGAAGCCAAGGAGGAAGAAAAGAAGGAAGATGAGGAGCAAGGATTTATAATCAATAGCGTAGGAGCAGGAGCGGGAAAGTTTCTGCCACCAAAACTCAGGTCAGCAAAACACTTTGCACTTTCACCATACTTTCTGCAGCTCTTACAGGCGCCACGAGTGTTTGTGCTCTGCACACCCCAGAAATGAGAGAGTTTTATTCCATGAGACAGCAGAAATCTGGTTTAGGAAGTGATAAAAGGGAAATATTGAAGGCAACTTTGAACTGAGTGAGTTCAGTAGCGGATAAGATACTTTTAAAGGCAAACTACCAACTTCTGTCGTCTGTTGTTTTAAGCACTGGTTTTTCAGGTGAGTTGAAAAAAAATAATCAGTTCCTGTAAATTACTTGATTTGCCCTTCCTGCTCTCAGTTTTTAAAGGTACACATAGACTCCAATGCCAGCTGAGTCTCGGGAGCAGTGAGTATCCACTGTGACTGCTGGAAAACCAGAGAATTCTCCCTGTGTGGGGACTGCATCATCCCACAAAGATCACAGGTACCCTCCCACACAGATTAGGTGGCGTTTTTCAGTCTGTATGAACATGACTGATTTTTGGTGTTTAACACCACAAACCACATGATTTCAGGCAATTGTGGCTCTCTCAAAACTAAAAGTGACTCCAAGGAGTGACATTTTCACATGGAAAACAGAGCTAGTTTCTACTCAGTGTTGGACCACCATCAACAAAATGCTGCTAAASTGACTGTGCTACCATCTTTCAAGCYATTCAGACAGAAAAAARMCCACTTTTTTTGGCTGAACTAAGGCAGCCCAAGCCACTAGAAATAAGGATAGACATTGCTGCTGCCTGTCCTCCCCAGCTGCACCGAAACTCCGAATATTTTGGCCAATCTTCAAAACCTCCACTGAGCCATCTGAGTGCAGCTCCTAACCAGCTGCTTGCCCCAGTACAAAACGAGGCGGCTCAGCTTTCCAGTGGCACATTCCCAAGTGCAGGGAAGAGACAGTGCCAGTGGCCTTGGATAACTTGGTGTCTGCTCCTGGCCAGGATATCTTTTAATAACCATGAGAAGCTCTGACATCAGTTCCTTATTTGAGTACTGCTTTTTCTGGTTTCTTATGGGATGTGCCTCAAATGAGAGGTCTTAACATCTGAAAAACATTCTATGAGAGACACTTGTGAAAGGTTTCTTAGAGGTTTTGCCATTTGCATAGCTTAAAAGGCATTTTTTTATTGTTGTCTTGAATTCTACTAAGGTTTTTCTGTCCTGGATATCCAGGAATATTTTCTCTGTGCCTCCTGGGAGGGTCCTGCAGGGCTTGCAGTGCTCTTCTCCTGTGCTGGGTGGTGTTTTCTGAGCCCTGTGGAAATGTGGGGAGTCGTGGTCACACTCAGATTTTGCTGCCTCCAAAGGTTTCAGGCTTTGGAGGACTTTGGATCACGGAACCCAGGCTGGAGCCAGCAGCCACCAGGGCACAAAAACCAGCTGGTGTCCAGAGGCAGAGCCCTCAAGGCTCACACTCTGAGGCCAGCTGGCCCAGGGATGGGTGGCACTGACACTGTCACACGCTTTAGGGTCACTTTTTCTTAGCGAGGGGGTGTCNCGTCCCCCTCCTGTTCCCGCCCTCGGGGCCCTTCTCGCCTCACTGTCCCCACCCTGTCCCTGCCCTCCGAGGCGAGATGCCGCGGGGAGAGCCATGAAAGTGACCAGAAATGGRCATTTCGCCGAGTTTTTCCACTGCCCTCGTGTTTCATGATGTTTGTTTCCCCGGTGCTCTTCCTCGGGTTGTTTACTTGTTTTATTTGCAGCGGGTTTGGGCTGAGAGACTCCAGGTCATCCMCACCCTGTGCTGTGGGGTTTGGGTCAGCAAGGCTTTTAGGAGCCCTATTTTTGGTTTAGAGCCTCTCTTTTTGGTTTATTAGAGAGAGTAAACCAAAAGGAACTGCAAAGTGAACCTGTGTGGTTTCTGTTATAAGTCAGGTTCAGGTAACTAAGAYGGTGAAACACCACAGAGTCTTAAAATAAAGCCTTCTTGTAAATCCTAAAATTAATTCTAGCACCCTATGGAGGTTTGAAGACCAGCTAATGGAGCTGCTGGATACCAAGAGGATAGATCTGTGGAAAGCTCATTTTTYTCCTGGCTTTTCCATAGTCATCCTTCAGGCCCCCACAACTGAACACTGCTGAGCCAAATTCTGGGCACAGGAATGTMATTTTGGGGCAATATGTGTGTTATCATTTTGTTGACCACAGGCATGGTTTCAAAACAAGCAGAATGTTAATTACGAGCTTTGTTTGAGGASAGAAATGCAATTCTGCACGAGTTTTGGGTTAAACCCAAAATCTCTGCCCGGCATGACAYGAGCTGCTGCGCTGTCTCAAAGGAACTTGCCTGATTAGCACTCAACAGAGGTTAAAAAAAAAAACCAAACGACAAAAACCCCCTGATTTCACATAGTTCTGACACTTCTGGAGGCCTAATCTGCATATCTTGGTGGAGATGTTTCAGTATCAGCCCCGTGGAGGCATTTTTGAGAGACGTGGAGTTAGCTCCAGCTGAAGAGCTGCTCCACACGCAGAGCACTGCTCCGCGCACATCCCGAAACATTAAATAACCATATCTATAATRGTGATCAGGGATGCTCATTGCCTTTCTTCCAAGCATAGTTTAAGGTGTTTTTTTTTTTCCTTCCCCCTCCCAGCATCTGACCATGAAAGGGTGCAGAGTGAAAGCTGTTTGCTTAAACCCAGCTCAGATAAGATGAATAGATATTGGGTTTGCTTTTACCCAGGAGCACTGTCACCACGGGCAGCTTCACAGGCCTGCTGATTATTATTCCTGGCACCTCAGACCACAGCAACAACTCRAAAAAAACCAAAACRAAACCCAAAAAAYGAACATTCAGTACCATTGTGTGAAAGATTTTTGAATTTTCCTTTTTAATATGGTTGCAAWGATGGCATTCTCTGCCAAAGGAAGTATTGGCATTCGTGTTGCACTGGACTACAATGGGAAAACATTTTGGAAACTCCCAYTGTTGCCACTTAAAATTGGCTATTTTTTAGGCTTGGAGGAGAAGGACACTGGGAAAGCAGCACCTAAAGCATAATCTTCCAAATAAACCTAAAAAAATCAGGGGAGGAAGAGTTTCAGGAGTTTGTTTTTAACAGGTTTATCACTTTGTTTTTGYGTTGCTCACTTCTTGAGGGATTTGCTTTTAAATCTTGTAAAAGTCCTGCCACCCTGAAATTCTTAGAAATTTTCCAATCACAGGAGTTGGTGCCCATCAGGAGTTTTTTGGGCGGGGGGGAGGCAAGACCAAAAGAAGATAAAACCATAAACATACACAACTGATATAAAAATTAGGGTTCCTTAGTGGCACGGCGAGGTGCATTTAGGATTTGTCAGAAATATCATGTGTTGGCAGACGCATCTTTGGGCAGGAAGATTATTCTCCTACATAAAATGCACAGTCCATTTTGTCCATGCAACTACTTTTAGCACCTCTGTTATTGCCAGATGCCTTCACATTTCACAATTATTCCTCCTGCACACGTCTTGCCGACCAGTGGTGGATCTGCTGCTGGTCCCCAGGACACCCCAGACATCTCCTCCTTCACCCTTCCTGTGGCCACTCASCCCGAATTTCATTTTCAGGGAGGTGCTCACTCTGAATCCAGGAAAAGGGAAGGACTCAGGCAGCAGAAACGAAGCACACTTGATCCCACTGGGGAAGATGTGAGGTAAAAGCTAAGAATATGATGAAAAATGTGAGTTATGCACTTCCTCTGCTTGGAAAATTCAGCAGGGTGGACGCTATGAGTCACTGGTATAAAGCTACTGAAATCTGCAGGAGAAAAAAAAAAAGGCAGCAGAACATACTCTTTTTATTTATGATTTTTTTTTCCCGGAAACAAGCCTACACATTCATGCAAATTTTTTACTGAAAAGAAGAAAAAACCACAGAAGAGAGGTACAAATATGGTGACAAATAAAGTAACACCCATTAAAAATTATTTAGTCAAAAGAAAATGTATGAAAGGACTGGCTTTCCAAACTGTCTGAAAATAAAGGAAATTATTTTATGCCAGCTGAACAGTCAGCTTTCCATTTGAGATTATTTATAGATTCTCAGTCTACAGAGTTTTCTCCTTCTTTTTTACAAGTTGGGCTTTTTACATTATGAGGTTGTTTTCTTCAGACTGGTTGTCAGGTTTCAGTGAGATATTTGTAGCCCTTTAATACTCCTGTCTACATAATCTTTTCCTTTTTCACAATATTCTCATTCCTACGGCTTAAGAAATGGAACGCCAACAAAAAAAATCATGGAGAAAAAAATTCAGATAATCTCTCTCCCAACATCACTTGCTCTGGAGATGGATGGATGGGCTCTGCAAAAGGAATTTGCATGGTCTCCATCTTGCCTGATCGTATCAGGAGAATGATTTTCATATAAACACACTTTTTGACTTGTCGCTTCATCATGCAATCTTTACACAGCCCTCTCCAGAATATTCATTGGGTTTTGTCTCCTGATCTGCGTTATCTCTGCCTTGCCCTGGAATCTGACTTGACTTATTGGCACGTTGTTGTTGGGCCCGTGTCCAGGCTTTTCTGAGAATTCTTTTGCTGTTGATTCTGCGTCTCACAAGCGGCTGGGCCTCTTCCCTGTGCCAGGCTTGGAGCGTTCCCTCAGCTCCTGTGAGCCCAAAATGTTAATCAGGTTTCTGTTTTCCTCATGGACCCTGAATTGGTGGGGTAGAAATGGAGAGTGACCAAGAAGCCAAGGAGGAAGAAAAGAAGGAAGATGAGGAGCAAGGATTTATAATCAATAGCGTAGGAGCAGGAGCGGGAAAGTTTCTGCCACCAAAACTCAGGTCAGCAAAACACTTTGCACTTTCACCATACTTTCTGCAGCTCTTACAGGCGCCACGAGTGTTTGTGCTCTGCACACCCCAGAAATGAGAGAGTTTTATTCCATGAGACAGCAGAAATCTGGTTTAGGAAGTGATAAAAGGGAAATATTGAAGGCAACTTTGAACTGAGTGAGTTCAGTAGCGGATAAGATACTTTTAAAGGCAAACTACCAACTTCTGTCGTCTGTTGTTTTAAGCACTGGTTTTTCAGGTGAGTTGAAAAAAAATAATCAGTTCCTGTAAATTACTTGATTTGCCCTTCCTGCTCTCAGTTTTTAAAGGTACACATAGACTSCAATGCCAGCTGAGTCTCGGGAGCAGTGAGTATCCACTGTGACTGCTGGAAAACCAGAGAATTCTCCCTGTGTGGGGACTGCATCATCCCACAAAGATCACAGGTACCCTCCCACACAGATTAGGTGGCGTTTTTCAGTCTGTATGAACATGACTGATTTTTGGTGTTTAACACCACAAACCACATGATTTCAGGCAATTGTGGCTCTCTCAAAACTAAAAGTGACTCCAAGGAGTGACATTTTCACATGGAAAACAGAGCTAGTTTCTRCTCAGTGTTGGACCACCATCAACAAAATGCTGCTAAASTGACTGTGCTACCATCTTTCAAGCYATTCAGACAGAAAAAARMCCACTTTTTTTGGCTGAACTAAGGCAGCCCAAGCCACTAGAAATAAGGATAGACATTGCTGCTGCCTGTCCTCCCTGGCAGCGCCGAAACTCCGAATATTTTGGCCAATCTTCAAAACCTCCACTGAGCCATCTGAGTGCAGCTYCTAACCAGCTGCTTGCCCCAGTACAAAACGAGGCGGCTCAGCTTTCCAGTGGCACATTCCCAAGTGCAGGGAAGAGACAGTGCCAGTGGCCTTGGATAACTTGGTGTCTGCTCCTGGCCAGGATATCTTTTAATAACCATGAGAAGCTCTGACATCAGTTCCTTATTTGAGTACTGCTTTTTCTGGTTTCTTATGGGATGTGCCTCAAATGAGAGGTCTTAACATCTGAAAAACATTCTATGAGAGACACTTGTGAAAGGTTTCTTAGAGGTTTTGCCATTTGCATAGCTTAAAAGGCATTTTTTTATTGTTGTCTTGAATTCTACTAAGGTTTTTCTGTCCTGGATATCCAGGAATATTTTCTCTGTGCCTCCTGGGAGGGTCCTGCAGGGCTTGCAGTGCTCTTCTCCTGTGCTGGGTGGTGTTTTCTGAGCCCTGTGGAAATGTGGGGAGTCGTGGTCACACTCAGATTTTGCTGCCTCCAAAGGTTTCAGGCTTTGGAGGACTTTGGATCACGGAACCCAGGCTGGAGCCAGCAGCCACCAGGGCACAAAAACCAGCTGGTGTCCAGAGGCAGAGCCCTCAAGGCTCACACTCTGAGGCCAGCTGGCCCAGGGATGGGTGGCACTGACACTGTCACACGCTTTAGGGTCACTTTTTCTTAGCGAGGGGGTGTCRCAGACAWCTTTTATGAAAAATCCTTTCCTTAGGATTTTTCCTCCTGAGAAGCTGAGAGGCCTCAGGAACAAAATGTARSCAATGGTTMTCTGCTGCTGTGGAATGCAACAGGTGCATCTGGGATTGGTCTCGTGTGCTTGTTTCTAATTAATGGCCAGTCACAGTCCRGCTGTCTCAGAGTTTCTGTCCRAGMCACAAGCCTTTGTTATCATTCCTTCTTTTCTATTCTTAGCCAGCCTTCTGATGAAATCCTTTCTTCTATTCTTTTAGTATAGTTTTAATATAATATATATCATAAAATAAATCAAGCCTTCTGAAACATGGAGTCAGATCCTCTTCCCCCATCCAAGAACCCCTGTGAGCACGGTCACAAGGCGGGTCGCTTGGGTTTGCYGATGCAGCCTGAGGTTTGGATGGGTGAATGTTTTTGGCATTCCCACTGCATCCAAAAGGCTCAGATGTCTGCATTTACAAGCAGGAGCTGATCCAGAGACTTCTTTAAAGAGTCACTGGCTCTCCCTGACTTATTTCACAGCTTCCATGCTCTGTAAGGAGCTCTTGTATTACACGTAGCGACACACAAACCCCATTCCTTCTGCATCTGACTCAAACAAGAGACAGGCTCGGTGTCCCACTCATTTTGGGGCAATTATCAGCACTTGCTCAGGCCCACTGCAGCAGGATTTCCAGTGTGAGTAGAGGAGCTGTATAGTCCCAATTATCTGCTCTTTCAGCTGGATATTCCTTGTAGGGAGATGAGGAAACGTGAACTGCAACGCTGTCAGTGTGTGACTGGTGCACCTCTTACATCTCTGAGCAAGGCTCTTCATTATTTCTGCATCCCAGGGGTTGTGAGCAAAATTAAAATTTCTGTAAGAACAGATTCCCTGRAGGCCTAGGGTGACCTCTTTTCTCGTTTTGCATGATAGGGCCTTAAATCAAACGCAACAGTTTTCAGTTAATATATTTCATTTGCTGACAGCGTGACATTGTTGGTATTTAGGCTTAAATTCATATTCTGTCCAATCTCATTAGTTTATTTTAATAAGGATCATCTTGATTGCAGCTCCCTGGCTTCAATTATAGCTAGGATATCTTTTAATAACCATGAGAAGCTCTGATATCMGTTCCTTATTTGAGTACTGCTTTGTGGTTTCTTATGGGATGTGCCTCAAATGAGAGGTCTTAACACCTGAAAAATATTTTATGAGACACCTTGTGAAAGGTTTCTTAGAGGTTTTGCCATTTGCATTGTTTAAAAGGCACTTCTGATTGTTGTCTTGAATTCTGCTTAAGGTTTTTATGTCCTGGATATCCAGGAATATTTTCTCCAAGGGGTTTGATGGGTTGTCATGAGCTGCCCTGGCAATTCCATACCAACTGCTGGAATTTATTGTGCTGCTGCTTGGAAGTGATGGATAGCATGGTTCCCTGCAAAGGAAGCAGTCACTCTGTCTTTTGAGCCCATTAAACACATTTTCTGTGRTAATAGAATGCTCCTTGTTTTTGACAGCAGTATTTCTACCTGCAGGTGGGGCTTTCATGGTGTTTTTTTGGGGGGGGATTTGCTAGAATTAAAATTCATTATTTGAGTAGATATACATATATATATATATATAGGTCAACACAAATAATTTTGCTTGTCCTCTGTGCAGGGTTTCCATCAGTGTAGCTGAGGGGAAGCTGGATGTAGTTATTCTCATTTCCTGTTTACTTGTTCTTGGAAAAAAATTGTCAAAAGAGATGAAAACCTCGTCTAACTTGGTGACAAGACCCAGTGAATCACTTTTGATACCATCTCATGATCCCTATCTGGTGGAGTATTTTGAAGTGGAGTCTCTGTCAGTACAAATATATTAAACATATGCACACATAAGATAGGGCTGCCAAGAGCTTAATGAATTTAAATGTTCAGGAGTGCAGCCGTTGTACACTGGGGCRTGTTTGCACCATGATTTTAAATGCTGTTGGTTTTAATTTCTTGAATGATTCAGTGTGGAAAATATTCATCAGGTTATAAAAATGTGTTGACTTTGATCCTTCTTTATTTTCTTTTTTATGAAGACTGAAAAATCTTTGCCGTCACAGTAAGTGGAAAATCAATATAATAAGAAAATGATGATTTACCTTTTCATATGGAAATATGTCTTCTGAGCACAGTCAGAAAAAGAGCCTTAAAGAGAGCAGATTCAGAGAATTTCTCCTTTTTAAATGAGGATGGTTATTTAAGAAAAACAATTTAAATGGGAGAAAAAAAATCTTATTCACCAGTGCTGAAATTAACTTCACCTGCATAAATTCTGAGTTATAATCTATGAAAGCATTCATATGAGGAGAACCAAATGCTGCTGGAATGCTGAAGTTTTACAGTTGTGAGCTATGCCACAAAAATCAAATCCTACATAGTAAAAGTCTTTCAGCTGAGCCCAGCCTTCCTCATACTTTTGCAATAAATGCAAAAGGCATATCCTTTGGAACACGAGAGTTTATCTGTTTTAAAAGGCACATTATTGCTCTGCAGAGACTCTAGAAGAAAGGAAACAGAGTTAAACACATCACAACTGGCAAAATAAAATTAAAAAYAATGCTGATAAAGCCTTGCTGGCCAAAACATAGAATGAATAGAGGGGTTGTGTCACTTGTGGAGGATTCAAACTAAAATAGCAGCTCAGGATATAACCCTGTAGAGCTCCGGCCACAGGGACCCTCACCCTGAYCCAAAAAGAGGATTGGAGTGTTTAAAAAAGGGTTTCCTATCTTCAGAGTCTCTGCTCCTTTTGAGCTGCACCACGAACCATTCACCACAAGCAGCAAATAACTGGCTGAGCTGGGGATGAACTGCAAAAAAAAACCTGCTTAGATTTAAAAAAAAAAACCCACCTAAGCCAAACAAACAAACAAAAAAAGTTGCTCTGATGCTATTTTGTGTCAGTGAATAATCACAGTGATGCTTTCATAGCATCACAAATAAATACCTGAATGCTTTCCTAAAATACCTAAAAAAGCCAACTTTAAAATTTTTGTTTCGTTTGTGCTTTTAAAAGTAGTTGCTATGTATATGTGTGTGAACATCTTTTTTTAAACCTGACAGTATTTCTGTCCCCACCAATTAMATACTCTGTGGAAAAGTGCCACAATTAATAAAAAAACGCTTTCTTTAGTTTTTTCCTGTGTCATGTACTAATTTTTGGGTAGATCTAATATTACCTTTTTGTGCATTTTAGCAATTTTGTGCATATTACCAATTCTTTGTGCATTATTAGGTAATACCAAGAGAGGTTAAACAATTTGTTTTACAGACTTTATTTTCTGAGGGGGCCTTTGTCACAAGAGGGCACCACCAAAACAATGGGTGTAAAGAATTATCCTTCTTTCCAGCAGTGAAAAAATTTTATGATCACAACAAACTCTTAAAATAAGGATGAACAATGAGGGCAGCATTGTTGTATTTCAAAGTATTTAGTGAATWATTTAACTATTACATTATTTTCTTCTTGCCAGGAGATTTTTCAACCCTGCAGATTAAGGCAGCTGGGCAGAAACCCAGTCTGAAAGAAGTAGGTTTCTGGATATTGAATTTTATATTTTCCACATTCCTTTAATATAAAATAAATCAAAATTCTTCCGCCTCTTTTGGTCAGAATACTTTGCTGATCTTGGTTGCAGCTTTCCAGTGTCAGGGACTACAAAGGGAGAGCCTTAATTAAGAAGAAAAATAAAAATTCTAGGTTGCTTAGGAAGTTCTTTATGGATTTCCATTTTAGGGAACCAGAACATTTTGTTGTTCAAAAAAGAAGTATTTATGAGGCATTGGGTGCAGCAGGATTATTAAATTTTATAGGCAGATCCGATCCAGAGCGGTGAAAGAATTCAGTGTTTTTTGCTCACGTAATCTAAAATTTCCATGTTTTCTGTAGAYTTACCTAATTATTTCCTCATTAAAAAACCAGATTTTTACTTCTGAAGCCCCTTAGCTCCTTGTACAGTGCCCTGAAAGAGTTACAACAGCAAATAGAGAGGAAAGTACACCTATCTGTGCACAATTTGATGCTGATTCACAGTAAACTGAGAGTGCCCAACCAGTGAAATGCACCCTGAATAGATTTAGTGGCAAGTGTGGTGATGTGATCCAGAGAAGGATAATTCAAATGCTTGAATTAGGCAGCAGAAAGTCAGAATGAGGKCTTGGGCAGGTAGAGAAGGTAGAATTTGCCATCTAAGAGGCATCTGAATTTGAATTTATCTACCTACATTTAACCTGTATTTTATTTTTGCACCTACAGCACTGACTTGGGACTTGCTTTATCACATAATCTTACATCAAATAYCCCCTGCTCATACAATGGTTTTTTTTCCAAGGTGACGAGCAAATTGCTGTTGTCATTTTTGAGTATGGAATAAAATAAAATGCTGCAATTTTGGTGCCACAATTTCAAGGCAAAAAGAGCAATTGGTGTGGGCTGCCTAAGATTAGATTGGTGCCACCATGTTTTTTGTGAGACCTGCATAGATTTGCTTCCTGTAAAGGGTATTGATGCAAACTGAACTTATTTCACCAGAAAACATAGTGCTTTCACAGAACAAGACAAATTCAGTCTGAATAAAATTTCCAAAATACGGCCTCAAATGCACTTCAAAAAAACCCCAACAAATTCACACCTTARTTAAAAAAACTAACCTAATTAAACACGGTATCGAAAATCTTTGTGTATGAGAAAATATTCCTCCTTCCAGAATCAGCAGGTCTGGAGWATCTGCTGTGAGAAATTTATGGTCTATAGGTGAAAAATTTGTGGTCTATAGGTGAGAAATTAAGAGCAGCTTGGTTTGAAAAAGGAAAGGTGAAAGAGGTCTGGATGCTGCAGCTGAAAACCAACAGAGGAATGCTATTTTCTTGTTGGAAGCCTGGATATTGAGAATTTTGGTCTCTCTGTGCTGACCTCCAAGAGAGCACTGCATCTGACCTGAGGCCGTGCAGAAGGCTTCCAAAATGGAATGGCAGAACTGGGATTGTGGGTGTGGAGTTTGAACAGAAGTGTGTGAGACAACAGGGTGAAAAACTCAGTTTAAGGGTTTAGAATACAGGAATATATATAAGGCAAGATGGAGGTTTTCTTCACCTTCTTCTCATGGGTTTGGGTGATTTTGTGTAAGTGGATAAAAAAGTCCCCATTGCAGCCRCAGGTGGCTGGTTATTGGGTTCAAAGCAAAAATAATTTAGGTGTAATTTCTTAATTGGACAGTTTATCCTTAAAAGGCCTTGCAGAGAAAGATAGTTAGCCATTTTGAAGCTTTTTTTGTGAAATGCTGTAGAACTCACGACTTGTAGGACTGTAATATAGATGAGAAATAACCAACATCTGAGTCTGAGCACCAAATGCCATCTCTAGCACTTCAACCCCAACCCTGACAGAGGCAGAGGGAAGCAGCCAAGAACCAGCAATGGACAAGCAGCC
This sequence comes from Cardinalis cardinalis, assembly GCA_014549065.1. NCBI lineage: Eukaryota > Metazoa > Chordata > Aves > Passeriformes > Cardinalidae > Cardinalis > Cardinalis cardinalis. The sequence continues at coordinate 338,526 of JACDOX010000227.1, read as the reverse complement.
AGAAGGTGTTTTTTTTCCTTGGAGTGGGGGACAGAATTGCTGCTGAGCAGAATTGCCTGTTCCATTTCAGCTCCGTGGCTCTCTCCTGAGGGACACCAGCAGGGTGAACTCTCATGGAGCAGCACACTGCCAGAATTCCCAGGGGAGGCAGGAAGCAAATGTGCACCTCTGGCTGGGAGCTGGAGGTCTGTGCTCGCAGTGAGCCAGAATTTTGTGAGTGTGGAAGGCTCTGGAGGTGCAGCCACCCTGCAGTGTGGTGGGGAGGCCCCTGAGCCAGGTCCTTCCAAGGAATTTTTTTGGGGGGGAATTTTTTGGGGGGAATTTTTTTTTTTCTCATGCATGGGACAGGGCTGCTTGGAGATGTTCCTTGAGCTTTTATTGCAGCATCAGCTTTATTACATGGTTGAGACAATAAGAAGATGACAAAAACTCAAGTACTGCCAGCAACAACCAAAGATTTCTTTGYTACAGAGCATTTWAAAAACTTTCTAGCCAAWAACATATTGCTAAATCTCACAGACATTTGTTCTAGCCAATCACTTACTTCACACAATGCTTGTCTTCTTTCTATTACCAATACACAATATTTCATTATTAAGCTTAAAACCTGCTACCGTCTTACTAAACATATTTTTCTGCAGTCATAAAACTCAAGCTATTGTTTAATGTCCTTACTTACTAWACTGTTGTAACTTTTTCTACCTTCAGACTTTGCAGCTGCAGCTAGTTCTAAGTTCTCTGTTCTTTCTCAAAAACTTCCGACCTTTACTATCTCCCACACCAGGACTCACTTTTTGCTGAGCTGGGCATGTTAACCAGAAAAAAAAAATATTAAAAAATCTGTGTATGCCATTGTGGAGGGAATTCTAGTTTGGAGAGAGCTCTGTAATGAAACTTCTCCCAGCACCTGGAGCATCTCATGTCTRTTCCTAGCTGGGTGGACACCCTTGCCCTGCAACAAGTGCCTGGAAATTCCAAGATGAACTTAAAGATCCTGCTTTATGTCAAACAGCAAACTCCAGACAGCGAGGTTTGAAGCTTTGCCAGATTTGGGTGCTGACTTAGGTTCACCCAGCATGGGCGTGCTGGAAATTAATAATGAGCAACATGATGCATCTCAGAATCAGTCAGAGGGATTCTCCCACCCCTGCCTTCCCCCTGCTTTGTTCCTCTGAGCACTTACTCCCTCTCAGGTCAGATGTCCACTTCAAATATATGTGGGCTTTTCTGGATCAYCAACCTTAATCTTTCCCAGTCACTTTCCTGGCTCATTTCTCTTCTGTGCTGATTCCCCTTGAAAATATCAAGCCCTGTTCTGTTACAGYGCCGAATTTACCCTTTTTCCTCCCTACCTTTCTCTTCCGCCAGGCTCTTCACCAAAGTTTTGTGACCCCAAAAACGTGTTGAACAGTACACTTCTTGCATACTGCAGTTAAAAAAAAATGGCGTTTAATGTTTGCATGCACTGAGGCTTTTCACAGGCATCGTTCAYGATCTTTTCTGCAGTTCCTGGGATTGTGCTTTGTAATTATTCAGGATATTTTTCACACCAGSTTCATTTTTCCCCCCATATTTTCACAGCTGAACTCAGAGCATGCACTGACTGCCCTGTGTTGCTCATCTACTTCATGGAGATAACATGGATTTTACAAAGGATCATTTTTGGCTACCCTGTATCAGTTAAAAATTATTTTTGATTGCAAATTCCATACCAGATATGTCAGCAGATCTTAATTTTTGATTAATAGATCTTYAACTGCTTTTGTTGGTTTAATGGGAGAGGGTGGAAAAAGAATGAGCAGTGGCAGGGTTAAATTTGACTTCTGAGGTGGGTATTTGAGCAAGAAATAAGTMATGGTGAATGAAGCCATAATTTGTTACATTTTCCCTGGAGGAAAAGGCTCCACTCTCCCAAAATGACTTTATGAAGATGTGGTGGTTTTAGTTGGAAAACTGGGTGGAAATACTAATTTCGTGTAGTGGTTTTGGTCTGTTAATTTAAGATTTCTGTAATTTTGAGATTTCTCAACTAATGTGTTGATGAGCCTGGTGAGCTTTATTTTTGGCTAATTATTTATGTACTTTTTGTTGTGAGATAGGAAGATACGATTAGGAGAAAGGTAAAGTAGGTTTAAAACTTTAAAAAGGTATAAAGAAAATTTTATTAACAGTAACTAAGAGAAAAAAAAAGTAGTAAGAATCAAAACAAACCCTCCAGAACACTTCTCCTCCCCCCACAACTTTTTCTTTCCTACTGACAATGTAAAGAAACAAAACCTAAAAATTTTAGGCAGTAATACCTAAAATGTAAATAATGCCTAAATTTGTAAGTAATGCTTGACACCAGTGCAAAAAAAAAAAAAAAAAAAAAAAAAAAAAAAAAAAAAAAAAAAAAAAAAGGAATTCCAAAATAAGAAAGAAATTACAAAATAAGAAAGAAATTACAAAAATAAGAAAGAAACGTGGGTTAAAGTCAACAGGTGGAGATGCCAAGTGCTGCTGGGGTAGAGCAAAGGCTCAGGTGGAGTCCTCTTATTTCCTGGAGGATGTGAAATTTCCTGCATTTCCCTGACCAACGTCTGTAACCTGCTCCAGAGAGCAAGGGAAGAGGAGGGAGAAGAGCCTGCTCACATCTCCCATTGAAGTCCTACTGCTTTGAATAAATAATTAATTTTTCACACCTCCCAGGCGAGTGTTCTCAGCACAGCTAACACAATCCCAAGTCTGCTCTCACCAACTGCTTCAGTATTTTTTTTTTTGGGAAAGAGAAGCATTGCAGTGTCAGAACATCGATGAAAACAGTTGCGCCCATGCACAGGTGTGGATCTGCCTCCATTTTCCAGTTTTATTGGAGAAGGGCAAAATTTTCCTGGCTCTTGGGTGTCTGGGTGAAACCTCTGGGTGCTGGTGTTTGTCCTGGTGGGTGTTTGGTCATTTGTGCAGCCTGGGATGGTTTTGAAATGAGGGGCAGAGTTTGGGTACAGTGGTTTGTCCCCACAGTCACAGCAGGAAGGTGACTTGGAAGAATTCTACACTTTCCAATATTCCACATAGTAGCTGGACTTCAATACAGCTGTGATTTAACAGAAATTAAACACTTTGAATTTTTTTTTGTTGTTGTTTGAAATAACTTGAAAGMCAGCTACAGCACCAGAAATGGCTCAGTTTTAGTTTTCCTCTGTAGACAGGCACTGAAGTGGCATCAGTTTAATAACAGACTGAACAGATCCTATGGGAGAATGACTGACCTTGAAATATTAAAAAAAATCAAAACATAAAGCCTGTGTAATTAGACCAGAAAAGTGGAAGCTCTAGTGAGGGCAAATGGCATATATGAAAATATGAAACAGCTGCTGGCAACGTGGCACTGAAATATCAGATAATGCCAGCTCTGTTCTCAGATGAATTCCAAAGGCATTTCTTCTTGGAAGCTTGCTTAACACTGGTAAGAACCATCTGAATTTTTCATACACCTTGATGGGTTATAATTTAGCTGTGATCACTCTGGAGGAAGACCTGTGCCTCACAGGAGGGAAAACTCAGTGAGAACATCTGCTCAGCTGCGCCGTGGTGGTCAAGGAAGCAAAGAACTCACTGGGTTATAGCAGGGAAAATGTGTAGAACAAAGCTGAAATTCCATTATTGCTGCTGTGCGTTATCTTTATTCCTGCGCTTAATGCTTCAGGAATTCCAGAATGTCAGGGAAAATGCTGCAAGTGTGCAAGCTTGGTGTCTGACTACCCTTTGTTTGGTTTTTAAGGTGAGAAATGACAGCTCGTTTTATTTTTATTTATAGCCTTGTTTTCATTACATAAAAATAGTGCTTAAAGCTTGAACAAGTATTAACTCCCGTAGCCCTATCATAAATAAAAGTGAGAGAAAATCTTTATATTAAGGTCATCCTGTCTTAAATAAAGATTCAAGTGCAAAGCACATCATTTGAGATGTCAGAGGATTTTTCACATGGAGAGAGCTTGAAACATTGGAAAAAGTTTGAATTATTGAGTGTGTAGAGGAATTGTGGCCACAGTAGGAAAAAAAAACCAACAGAGCAACAGAGGGAGCTGAGACCCTTTCCCTTCCTCACAGGAGAACTGAGGGATGCTCAGTGAAATGAAAAGATGGCAAAGACCTTTCAGGAAGGCTGAAGGTGTTAATGCCACTACCCTGGTCAGGACTTTGCAATTGCTCCCTGAATTTCTGGTGCTCTCAGGAGATCTCAATGTCCAAAATGGCATCCCCTCACGAGCCACTCTCCTTTTCTTAATTACTATTTTTTTTTAATTTATAAGAGGAAAAAAAAAAATAGACACAAAGAAAAATACAGCAATGAAAATGAAAACAGCYGGTATTTGCCTAAAATCAAACTTTTGGTAAATGGTAAATGTCTTGGTAAACATCTTTATTTCCCCTGGAGCAGAGAAATTAGGATGATCTGAAGTCTGACTGATGAYATTGTGGGCTTAAGCTCTTTGCTGTCTCCCATTTCCTGTTAACTCTCCACACCCTGTTTAGATTTTCATGAAATACAGCTCCCCTCCTGCTGTTGTTTTTTTTTTTTACAGTGGTGTCCCAGAAAAAACAGGGGACATTCAGCTTAACAAGGCTCTTGCCACTATGAAAAAGTGGTGTCAGATCTAGAAACAATGAGGAACATTTATTTTGTGAGAATATTTGTGAGGGTTGTCCATCCCCAGCCACCACAAATCTGTCTTGCAGTACTTTGGTGTGTGGTGCATGATATTTTCTATTAATAAGCCCTTGATTTGGGGCTATTTCTTAGTATACGCTTAAGTTTCTAACTTAATAATGTTTTACTTTTAGCCTGTTACCTGGATTTTTGGCAAGGTAGTGGAGGCACTGAGCAAAGAGCCTTCTGCTGCTCAAACCTTCCACATCCCACCTCAAGATGTATTTCTAGACACAGTTAATTCTTTGGAAAATTCATAGGATAAAATAATACAATCTTTTAGGCTGGGAAAGACCTTTAAGCWCATCCAGTCCTGTCAATGTYATTAAGAATTGGTCAYTGAAAGGACGTAAATATTTCAGTCTGGGGCCTGTGTCAGCAAGGTGGKAAGAATAATTTTGCAGAGAACAGGAGTGGCAGAATTGTTTCCTTATATGTTGAGGACAAAAGATAAATTTGTAAATCATTGCTATTCAGTAGAGAGACAGATTTTGAGCTGTTCCCTTCCCTATAATTCAGGAGCTGTTCCCTATAATTCAGGAGCATCCCATTATGGTGGGGATGGCTGCCTAAAACCACATGAATTTTTCACCTGGCATGGGAGAACTTTGTTCCTCCCCTGGAATCTGTGCATCTTTCTTCTCCCAGGAGATGTTGRCAAGGAAGAGAGATGGAAGCTGCACATCCCATGGGAACTGAGTCCTCCTCCTCACCTGGCTGTGGCTTTGGAGCTGCTTCATTGCAGGAGGTGATGCTTTAGGATTTTAGCTTTTATAATTTCCATRTATTTGTGATCCTGCAGTTCTTTAGTGTGTAACTCTAAACTCCACACACAGTGTCAGCTGCTGCTGTCCCATTTTGGGCAGACACARCAATTCCTCTCCAGGCYTGGCAACCAAGGACACCTCACTGCCTCAGGGCCAGAAATGCAAACAAAAGTGAGTTGGGTGGGCAAACTTGGGGTAAATTACTTCATTAGCTGAAGCTGGAATGGTTAGATTGACCCCCAATTGTTAGATTAACCCCCAAGTGTGAAAACCTGTGACCTGTGGTCCATTTTTGGGYGTAGGCCCTGGACGGGCTTGGTCTRCCCAAAGTGCACCTGAAGGCCCTTCAATAAACATAATCACTTCTAATTCCCTTAATTTTTTCTGGCCTCTGATTTTAGGCAGTCCCAAAAAGGCATCAGTGAAATCAAAAGGCCAGACATTCAGTGGTGTTCACATTTCTGGGACACCTCATGTCACACAATTCCTCCCTTGACACCCATTTGGGTGGGGCGGAGGGGCAGAGCAGGTTTCTTTCTGATCCGTTGGTTTTGGTGACTTGTTGAGAAGTTAGTGTACCTTTCTTCTGGAAGAGCGCTGCCTAATGCTCAGCTGGAACTCCTCCACGGTGTCACTTTCCCCGGTGAAAACGAATGGGAAGCTGGCTGGAATTTTTGCTGTGTGCCGTGGCAATGCGCTTGAGGCTCGCAGAGCAGTGGCCCTTCGTCTTCTGCCGCCAGAGCTGTCACAATCCAAGGAGATCCCAAGGGAGATCACACAGATAAAAAGGACCTGGGGGCASAGAGGAGGTCAGCAAGGGACAAGAACACTGCCACTTCCACAGAAACAAATGGCAAAGGCTGGAGGCAGAAGCGCCCCTTTGATGTTTCAAAATGACCAAAGAAATCAGCGGTCAACCCCGAGACAAGTTTGTTATTGAATTTTTTTTGGGTGTATTTTAAGCAAGCAGTTTCGCACCCTCGACAAAGGAAGGGTGGAGTTAGAATTTATTAATGATTGTACATGGTAGGGAATTGTATCAATGGTGAGAAGGGACTGCTGAAATCTGAAGAGCAGAAGCTCTCCTAGGCAGATAAGGCAGTGCTGACACTTGTGGTATCATGCTAACTGCTCCTATTTGTTGCCACAAATTCAATTATCTTGGATTTGTCATGTCAGGATGATGTTAAAAGTACTGCCAGACCCCGAGTCAGAATAGATTTACAGCATTGAAAAACATGTTCAGAAAAGTCAGTCAAGTGGTCTAAAATAAAGTAACTACTTCATATACATGTGAAGGCTSATTTTCTATGATTAAAAAAAGTAAAAAGTGGGGGTTTTCCAGTTTATAACAGGGACATTGCAAATTAGTAGAGTGTCAAAGTGGAGGAAACCTATTGAGATTACAGACAAAAAAGTGAAAGAAAGAGAAAAGCCACATATGTAACTGAGCTGTGCCAAACTACCACATACTAGAAAATATATGACATTAGTATCATTTCACTTGGGGTGGAAGTTAAAGCTTCTCTTGATCCATACAAGAAAAGGTGAAAGATTGTAAAGAGTGGACTTTCACAGGAAAAACAAAAAGTGAGGAAACCTAAGTAACAATTGATGAATGCTGTTGGTAGTAGCCCTGGTCCAGCTGTTCTGAAAGCTGACATTAATACAATTATTCCTAGGGTATCTGGACCAGTACTCAGGCAGGTTTGCTTAGCAAAAATTGAGGAATAACTCCCAAAATAATGTAAAATACAGTAAATTAAAGATAAAAATCATTCCGTATTTATTCAGATCTGTCTTCTCCATTTAATGGTTTTAGTGGATATGTTTGTACAGTTCCTGTACATCTGTTTCTAAGAAGAAGATTAACACCCTTCCATCCCCAAATCACTGTTCCCTCAATTAAGAAATATTTTAATTATTATTAATCTCTGTATCTGAGGGAGAAATAAACATGCTGCAGTCTCATTTGTTCTGCGGCTGAGTTATTGATGCTGTGATTAAGACGTTAATTGATTTGGTGTGACAGCAGGCACAGAAAGCAGAGGTACTCAATCACAGAGCCACAGAGCCATGGAACATTGAGGGGCTGGAAGGGACCTCAGGGAACATCCAGCCTCAATTCCCTCTGCCATCAGCAGGGATGCTTCCCACAGGACCAGGCTGCTCAGGGCTTGGCTGGAGACAACGTGCCCCAGGYCAGTGGGACGGGATGGACAGGATGGATTTCATCCTGCAGTTCCTGTGCAGGGTGAGAC
>JACDOX010000227.1:314226-329977 GCA_014549065.1 Cardinalis cardinalis | reverse complement strand
CTCTATCAAAACTTGCTTCCATCTCTATTCCTTCACCAGACTCTACATTTAAAAATCTTTCTGCCAAGCACACACATCTGTGAGACCTTCTTGTCAAACTTTCACCCTTCCCAGCACTCTGTCACTGCTCCCACGTCCCCGTGGACAGAGATGTCTCAGGGATGGACAGGGGGACAGACACAAATCCTGCTGGTGGTGCTGCGACTCAGAGGGCTTTGGTCATTCACATTGGCCTGGTAGCAAGAAGGGAATCCCTGGGCTGTGTCTGAGACCCCTCTGGTTGAGCATCTGCCCTGGTCTAACCCTGGCCAGGGGCTCAGCCCACCTGCCCAAGGCATTCCCCACAGTGGGATGGGGAGAGAGTCAGAAGAGTTGAGGTGCTAAAACTCACCMTCTGTGGTGAAGTGATACAGACTCCCTGAAATAAAAACCAAATTTCCATCTGAGAAGTATTTTCTCTCCTTTTTTTTTCCTAACTCTGTTGGTATAACTGGGGTATTTGATACCACTGGATGTGATGTGATTTTTTCCTGGGAGAATATACTTCAGTTTATTCACCAGGTCATCTGCCAATAATTCCAGATGGAAAAAAGCCCTCTCTGGGTTGTTCTCCAGAGAAAGTGTAGGAGGAGGCTTAATCCTTATTTGTACTTTGGAATTCTTAATTTAAAAAAAAAAATCACAGCAAAGCTGTCTTTTGTGTTTGATAATTTGTGGTGGGGTTTTTTTGTTTGTTTTTTTTTTTCCCCAGCAGATCCTCAATGCTCTAACTTGATGGCAAATGACACATTTGACCCTGAGTCACTACAAATATCATATTTTTCTTATTACCAGGCCASTTCCTATAAGAATAGAGGGAAATCCTAATTTCATGTGTGTGATGCACTATCCACCTGCACTTTCAAGTACTTTGTTGTGGGCTTCCACAGAGTGTTGAATTGCATTTTCTGATTTAAGTGGTGCTTTCTATTTTTCAAAGATCTCTACTTTGTGTTCAGGGTGTTAAAATTAAGAGACAGAGGCATAATCTGGAGTCAGATCAGCCTGAGAGGAACAGACTTTGTGGACTTACGTGCACCAGGACCAGAAGTTTAAATATTAATCCGTGCTGAAGAAGTAAAATTTTAATAAATTTGTTGGTGTTTGCAGGATCTTGTTACCTTTTCATTCTGCCTTTTACTCTGGAATGGTTTCATTGTGCATAACTTCATCTCTGAGAAATTTGTGGGGCTCTGCATTTTCTCTTTTTTTTCCTCTTGTTTCTGCTTTGAAGACGCGCAGATCTCAGTATCTGAGATRCCAAAGGCAAACCCAGTTTATTGAAATGCCAGTAAAAACTGATTAAAATGCCTGCAGGTTGCAGAGAGCAACCATAAATGGGGCAATCTCTTGGATGGCCTAGCACTGAAAAATCTTGGATGGGCTATTCATCTGTCAAAACCAAAACCTCACAAATAGATCCTCATTTGGCAAATCATGCAGAGCTGGTACCAGCTCCTGAGTGGGAGCACGGATGTCGTATTTCAGCCTGACCTAAACACCTGTCAGGCTGCACTGAGCTGGCCTCTCAGGCACCAACAAATCATGGCCTGGCTACGAGCAGCCTGGGACACTTTAATGTACTTTTTTATAGCTGTAAAACAGATAATGACTTCAGTATATAACAGATAAGGGTTGATTTTTTTTTTTTGGTTGGTTTTTTAGTTTTTTTTTTTTTAATCCAATTGGCAGATTGCCATCTTACCCTTTCCCCTTTGGCTCTGTGATTCTGCACTGGAAGCAAGCTGCTTTCAGAACAGATACCCTGTGAAAAAGTGAGTGGGCATCTCGCTGATCACAGCACCAAGGGTCACTGCGACGAGGAGACTGAGATTCATCTCGCRTCATTGTTTGCAAAAAATTCAATTTGACAGTCGCAGCACATAATGAGGAAACTGAGAGGAGCATTTTGAGGCTCACATCAAGGCAGTGTCTCATTCTAAAAACAAGGGAGTCCACTGGCTCCACTGGGGGGTTGGGATCCCTGAGGTTAATGTCAAGTCCTCYCTCTAAAACAGGGTGCACACCTGAGCTTAGGCAGTTCACTTAGGTCAGGATTGACACACTGCGAGCTGAGCTTCAGCATAACTCTGCRGATTTGGGTGCAAAGGCCCCAGAATCTCAAGTCCTCTGTCAATTGTTTTCATTGAAGTGACAAGTAGAACAGATTGAATTAGGGTTGAATTACGTCTTGAGAATTATGCTTGAATTAGGTYGTCTTTTGAGAAATTCTCTGCTTGAGAAACGTCTCCATCCTTCCCTGGGAGCTTCAGCAAGGCAGGACCCAGTAAGGCCAGGCCTTGTGCCACCGGCCAAGGACACACCTTGCCCACAGCCACAGGGTCTCCAGCAGCCTGTGCCCACCTTGGGATGCCCTCAGGTGTCAGGACCCAGGGCATCCCTCCGGCTGTCCTGAGCAGCCCAGACCCTGCCAGGGGGCTCAGRGACCCTGGCACAGAGCCCAGAATGCCCCCCCCGTGGATTTGGTTATGACTTTTGGAGCAAATGACCAACCTCAGACGAAGATCTGCAAGCCGTGACAGTTTAAGCAGAATGATAGTGAATTTATCACAAGGTGAAGAAGTAGATTTTGGGGATTTTGGTATGGGGGTTCAGGAGGCAAGATGGAGGGATCTGGGCATGTCCAGCCTTTCTCCTTCTTGGCCTCCATCTTCTGCTGTGATGTTGGCACTTTTGGATTGGTTTAGAGYAGAAGCTCACTGTCTAACATAGGTGATGGGTATTGGAGAGTAACTGTAAATATTGTACACGTAGTTTTTAGTATAAAAAGATAACACTGCCCTGGGGCAGGCAGAGTGCCTGGGACTGTCCTGCTGAGCRGACCTGGGCAGGRCAGGAGAAAGAATTTTATRGATAAGRWACAATAAAMAACCTTGAGAGYGAGAAATGAAGAGCTCTGACTCCTTCTTTGAGTGCCGGGATGGGAACAGAGACTTTCCAACTTCTCTCGGGGTCACTGTGACAAGATAGAGATCCCGACAGCCAGGGTGGCAGGCAGGAAGGCTGGGCACCAGGCTGCCAGCAGCCCAGCTCCTGCAAGGACCAGGGGCACAGGTCTGAGCTGAAAGGCAGCTCCTGATGAAGGTGGCAGCCCCAGCTGGGGTGCCCAGGGGGATTTCTGGCAGCACAGCTGTTTTCACAGCAAGGCTGCTCCCAGGTTGTGCAGCTGTGCCATACCAGAGCTGTTTGAACACAGCTGAGACCCCGGGGAAGGGTGTGGGAGGAGGGTTTGCTCTCAGATCCGTAATTAAAACACAGGTCTTCATCTTCCTGCGCCTGTAAGCCCTGAGTGGAAGATGCTGCAGCTGGGTCAGGGCAATCCCCAGCGCTGGTTCAGACAGGGGAAAGAATGAATTGAGAACAGTCCAACAAAGAAGGGCCTCTGTGGACACTGGTGAAGGAAAAATCTGGCATGGCTCATTTTGCCCAGCTGCAATGGACACGGAACTCCTGTGACCCTGGATCACAGGCTCCACGGCGCTTCCTCTGCCAGGCAGGAGCAGATTAAGCCACAACAGAATTGCACTAGTGGCTGGGGTATCTCCACAGCAATTCAGAGACATTAGAGTTGAAAAAGACCAATTTGTACATTTTTTGTCCCCTCCTCTACAAAGGCAGGGTTAAACGCTTTGTTCAACCACTCCAGTTTTGTCTCTCCAGCTCTATTTGTCTCAGCCCATAGGTTTTTCATCATACCCGGGGAATGCTCCATGGCATGATGCATTCCACTTCCAGGAGCTTATCCAGACACTTGGCTTAGATTATTCCTTGCTTAATTTTCATCTTATTAGTTTTGGTTATTCTCCTTTGTGGTACCTGAGATATACCTTTTTTTTTTTCCTCTGCTTAGTTTTTCATATCCTTCAGCTATTTGTTAATGGTTATCTTGATGCCTTTAAAGCATTCCACAGCCAGACCATGTTTATTTAGATCTTTTCATCTTCCTTCATAAGTCAGTGCCTCCAGCCCACTTTAATCATATCAGTGGCTTTGCACTGACCTCTCTCAAATTTACAACTCTTCTCAATAATGAGAGTCTCAGGGCTAAACACAATTTTCTGAGAACAGCCATACAGTGCAGGGAAATGATTTTACCTGTGATTTCAAGTGTGATGTATTTGCAGCTGCAAACTATATTTTCCCCCTGCAGTTTTGCATTGAAAGGTCTGTTTGCTGTCAAGATTACCTAATTTTCTATAAGATGTCCACTTTTTTTTTCTCCTCCTTCAGATCCATACACATCATGAATGAAAAAAAATGTTTCAGAGGAACGTGGAGATCAAGGGCACATGGAARTATATGGAGGGTTTTGTGTATTTTTACTCGAGAAGTCAGAAAAATGGGCATAGTTGCTATATCTAAGCATCAGACTCAATGAATTTTCACWGCATATAGGAGAGCTGAGGAGGTGTAATTTCTGCATTCCTGGCAGTTTTTGGGTTTTAGAATTTTCACCCAAACTGGTGATCTTCATGAAAGTCCTTGTCCACGCCAATGGAGATGGAAGAATTTAGTGAACCTTGCAAGCCACCCATATGGGAAGGCTCCCACAATGAAAATCAGCAGCTTCAATTCGATGTGACAAAGGAAAAAAGCCAGCAGAGGGTAGCAAACAATAACAGGATCAGCCACAGAAGGCTCATTTTGAGATAGCTTTTGTAAGAGGCATATCCTGAGCACGAACTGAGAGGAGTTTTGTTATGCAGGAAAACGTTTGCTGCTGCTGAGAACGCCAGTGATGCACATTTTTTATTTAGAAAGACACCCACACCAGCAGAGGGGTGAATGAAGAGGAGATCTGGTTTGTCACTTAATGAGTGATTTGTTGTTACTGTGAGCTCAACTTTTCTATTATTTCTGCCTTTCCTCATGGGGCAGTTTTTGTTGTCAAGGTTCCCTCAAGTTCCTGGATAAACTAGAAGGGACTTGTGATGGGGAAAAATCCTGACTGTGGCAAAAGCGGTAAGTGGAGAACAAATCCTGCTCTGCAAAACTTCAGGCAGGATTATGAGGAAGGAATATTGCACTTCTTTAAGATTCAAGTTAAATCCCACATTCATTGCTAACATGGCTCAGCAAGCATGCCTGTTATTTTTAGCTCATTTTTTCCTACAGATTAACTACTGCAATGATCACACTGTATAACTTGTCACAAGAAGTACATGTTTCTCTCGAATACAGAATAGTGTCATAAAATGTAGATGACAGAACACATAAATTATGGGTATTCTCACAATGTGATAAAATGTAGACCTTTTTTTTTTTTTGTGAAATATTAGATATTCAGTACCTTTTCTAGATTGTCTGAATATTTATCCTGAGTTTGTCTTCCTTTTGCTGCGTCCTCCAGTGGAATTCATGTGATGAACTAMGTGGTAAAAAACACAGGAGTCACCCCAGATTTATTTAGTGTAAAAAAAGGATATGACTGAAAGGAAAAGGGGACTGGGTGTTTACTAGGTGAGTACTAGCAGCACAGACTGTCCTTTGATCTAATTTTCATCTCTATTTCTAACAACATGGAGAAACTGGGTGTGACAAAAAAGGCCTTTAGAAACGCCACATAAACTTGAACATTATAAATAGAAATAGTAACTCATATATTTTGGGTTCTCACCTCTGTTTGACTAATGATTCATATGAATAATCAGTATTCAGTCTAGTGGTTTTTCTGTGGCTCAGTTTTTAGACTAAAAGAGTGTATCCTTTCTCTGTTTAAATATATGTATGTTTATCCACGATGATTTAGCCATGGCCAGAACTCTAATGTGGAAAATACTATCATAAAACATTAAGTTTTTCTTTTAATGAGCCTGGTTTTCTTGGAGGAAGTCTTCATTTTGTATGTGATTCCACTGCAATTAATAAAGCTTCAGATTCTAACCAGGATATAAATGGATGTCTGATTACTTATGTATTCAGAGCAGTTATTTCTAATTTAAAATACAGAACCTAATCATGCCACTTTCTTCATTTTGGGAGCCCTTGCTCTTATGCTTTGCCATTCATCACTTTCTTTCAACTTCCTGCAGATGCACAGAGATAAAGAGATGGTGAATTTTTCTTTTATGTTTTCTTAATGCATTTTGATGGGTAGGGAGTAAAAAAATTGTCATCCACATCAGTGTATATAATAGCAAAATGATATTTTCAACCTCTGCTAGTTGAAAGAAAAAAAAAATCCCTGAAAATCATAAATGAGTAAAAGTTACGAGAATGGGTATTTAATYGAGACAAAGCCTAAGTACCCAGGGCTTTGATAAATGAAAAATGGAAGTCTCTTTGCAGAGTTAAAGAGTCAAGGAGTAACCACACACAATTGAGGTAGATAAGTTGGTTGGGCACTAAGTCACAACCTTTGATCTCCTGTGATCCTCACCTGCAGCCTCAGCATCGCTTTAAGGCTGTGACCTCTCCTGTAAAAGGTCTCCAGGCTTCTGAAGTTTTATCTCAGTGCCCACTGGAAGCCCTTTAAAGGCAGCTGAACAGCATGCAGCTCTTGTGGACACTCTTGTGTGCTGCTTATCGACGTTTCTAGGGATCCCAATAATTTMGAATAAAGGTCCTCCAGAAATTGCCAAAGTCAGAGGAAGACCATGAAGGTTTTTAATCCAAGATTTATTGCATTGATAGAACTCTACAGATTTTATACCAGACAGAAAGTTAATCTGTATTTAACCATTATTGTGAAAAATATCCTTATGTGGTGGTTTTATTCACCCTTTCCTCTTTTGGTCTTATTTTTGAACAGCCAAGTGTCAGCTGTGATTGCAGGTGACACAACGTCCTYGATGGCCACAGGGCCACTGTTTCATCCTGCCAGCTGTGGGTAGCACCAGTTCAGCATTGCAGGGTCCCACAGACACAGCAGAATCCCAGATTTTTGTTGTCATTTCAACTCAGCTCAGCCTGGAAGGAAGTGACACCAAAGCCCAYGGGATCCAGTGCATCACCAGCACTGCAGAATTACCACCCGAGACAACCACACTTCTTTCAGACAGCCCCAGAATAAAAAGCRTAATAAATAAAGGTGGTTATGATTATTCTAGGCTAAGCCATACCAGCTTTTCACACACAGGCATCTTGAAAAAAAAAAATCAGTGAGATATCCACAGAGGAGCAAGGATACACTTGTAAGAGAGATTAGTTTGTCTGCGTGTGTTTATGAGACACTAATCAAAGAGAATTGAGCTCTACAGTCTTTCCAGGTACAAGCCTTCCTCTGAATTCAACAGGACTTGTCTTGTGCATAAGAACAGCAAGATGTGGCTGTGATCCTCACAGCCTTCTGCCTAAACTGAAGCTGTCATAATCAGGCACTAAATAGGATCACTGAGAGGTGAGCCTGAGTCTGCTGCCAGCCCATTACAAGKCAGTGTCTGATTGTTTCAGAAAGCACAAGCTCAACTGACAGAATTGCTTTGTGCTCAGATAATAAAACTGATGTCATTCCGTGACATTTCTCCRGATTTATAGGAGCTCTGTGGGCAACTTAACGAAATTCAACCTGTTATTTTTAGAGAACATACAAATTGAGTCTCGGGACAAGTCTATATTGGTCCTGTTTAGCAATCACTTCTTCTCTGAATGAAGCACCTTATTTACTAGTTAAATATATTTTCAGTGTCTGCTGCAGCTTTGCTGGAGTAACAGACTTTCCACTGACACTAAAAAAACTATTTGTGCATTTAATTGTTTCTTTGCTGAAGAATAATGTTTCATGAGTGCTTTCCATGCACCTTTCAATGAAGCTGTTTTGCTTTCTTTCTGATTCTCCCCTTTTCTGACTTACTCTTTCTCAGTGACACTTTATGTATTCCTAAAAGTACGAAAAGTGTGAATTGTCCTGTCATTGTTTTGTTCTTCTCTCCTTCAAGAACTGATGCCTGTGRTCTTAGTTTAGCAGCTAATTAATCACAACAATAATTATCTTAGCAGCGTTCACAATATGAAGAATGATTGSTAAAGATGCGTATGCCCACTGAAATACCTGTACTATCCATTTCCTAAAGGCCTATAATGGAATGTAAATCCACATTTTTTTGTAGGAGGAGYGCAAGGAATGGCACTCACACTCCAGTAACTATTTTCAGCTGTCAAGAACAARCGCTCAAATTTCCAAACTCCACAGGGTTTCAACGCTGGACTCATCCAGAACGAGATCCACACAGTGAAACTATCACAGCYGTCTTGCTCTTGGTCCCTCCACCAGCAACAGGAGTTCCACTGTGCTGCCTCTGAAGCCCTGACACTTCTGAGCAGCTGAATGTCAGGGCTCTCGGGGTGAGAAGGGACCTGTGGCACAAACCCCGTGCCATCCAGGGCAGGACAGCTCCCACCCAGGGGCAGGGAGAAGAGAGAGGAGCGGGGTGGGGCCCAGAAATTTACTAGAAGCTTAAATTCACTGYGCCCAGCCCCGGTTCAGGGGTGGGAAGAGCAGCCTCCTGTGGCCCAAGAAGTTGAGCTCTGGTTGCTGCACCAGAGTCTCTGCCTGGCGCTTGGAGGAGAGATACTGGAGCCTGGATTCAGTGCTGCCCTGCAGCTTTTAATCCTCATTTGTTGTTGCAGCATAGTAAATCTGCGCTGTACCATGTCCTGTCTGCACCAAATAAAGTAAATACTGGTGCCAATGTACCTTCAAGCTTAGAGAAAACAAAATTGAGGTGCTGTAGGGAATGTTGCCCTGAGATATCAGGGAGGCAAATAATAATTACACGCTGAATTCAAGTGACATATCAGTGCTGTTATGAACAGAATTGCAAGGGCATTAGGAATTCCTGGATGTGCTCCTTCTTTACCTCCTCATCTCCAGTAATCACTTTTTCCTGTACATGTGTACTCTCTCACACACGCTGTTTTCAGAGAAAATTTTCAGAAAGTCCAAACACGAAACTTGAGTCATCCTTCAGTTTTTGGGCTGAATTTGAACTTTTTACCTAGCAGTCAAAAAAAAAAAAACCTGCCTGAATATACTGTCGCCTTGTTCCATCCATCAGGTTTCCACAAAGGGACCATTTTTGTTACGGGAGCATGAGCACACTGCGGTGGGATTAATCATCAACCTGGGCCTGCGAGTGTCTGTGCGTGTGTGAATGATGCTTTCTGTGAGTCGAGCTGTGACCAAGAACAAAGTTAAGGCCCGAGCCTCAGAAAGCAGCCTCTGTGCTCTCCTTTAAATGCCCTAATTCATCTCTGGGCAGAGGGGACTAGAGCATACCAGGCGGGTCCCCTGGGGTACCCGGTGCCGTTTGTGTCGTGACGAACGCACAAGGCCAGGGCTTGTGTCAGGTGTACTGTGCACCCCATTGACAGCTTGGGAAAACTCTTCCAACATTTCCTGCTTTCCTGTGTGGATGAAAAAATATTTCACCTCCAAACGGCGTGCGGCTGGCTGTGTGGATGTGTCGAGGAGAGGAGGGGAAAGAGGGAAAAGCTCAGCAAACTCCCGTCATTCCGCCTCGGTTTCAAATGTGAGCACGAGCTGGTGTTTCAAGAGGAAATGTGGCAAAAATTATCATGCCTTGACAGTGTTCCTGAGTTTCCAGTCCATGGGGAAAGGGCCATGGGGAAAGGTGTGCTGTGGAGTAAAACTTCCTACCCTCTGATTCAGCCCTGCTTGCTTCAAGGAGCCACTCGGCCRCTGAGTGCCCTGAAAAGCAGCCCCAGGAAAATCAGCTCCAAGGGGCTTGGCTAGGGCTAAAATAAAATATTGTGCTGCACACAGTGTAAATTAGTAGTAGTATTACTATTAGTATTATTACTATTATAATTATTACTATTTCTGGCTATACCCTAAAAATGAGTCTGACGCCGGCCTCTTAGACACAATTAAATACTACTTATTTTTGGCTTACTGGAACAAATCAGCAAGGTTTTAAAGCAGTTCTTCTGAATAATAAAATTTAGAAAACATAATAAGGTAGCACAGCCCCAGGGACATCTTTTGACATGTTATTTCTGTTAGTTCCCTAGTGTGCCACCAGTTGTTTCTCTTCTTACACGGAACAATTAAGCCAGCAGATCTGAATCTGAATTTAAACTTTATAATTCAGACCAAGTTACATAAAAGAAAAAGTTTCATCTCACTTCTTGTCTGAGGGGGCTCTTTGTGCCTTTGCTGGCATGGGTTGTACCCTGCTTGTGCTGAATTGTGTGAGGAAAAAGCATCCTCCTTCACTAAACTCAGCTGTCAAATTTGAGTGTTCTCTCTTGACAGCTCAGGTGCGTTGCCTGCTCTGGGAAGGTAAATGCAAAGTTGCTCCCCTGGTCCACCTAAGGCAGAAAACAGCCAGCCTCTGGCATTCCTTTTCAAGTCAAAATCTTGCTCCCGATGAAAAAGGAGAGATTTGTGTGTTTGTGATGGTTTCTTTAGTGCAGAAAGTATTGACTTCTATCACCTTTGTGGGCTGTTTCCCAGCACCTCAGGTTTCATTATGCTCCAGAAGGTAATGATTATGYGACACTGTTCAGTGAACTTGGCTTCCCTGAGTTCAGTAATACTATCCCAAACATTACGAACTAATTTGATAGTTGATTAAAGCTGATGAGAATAAATTCGTTTAAACTGCATATAGAGGTCATCTGCTTTTCCAGATAGAGTGTGATGTGATTTTTGCAGCAGTTAATGGACATCTGTCATTATGATTGAGTCTTCTGCAAGAACATGAGAATAACGGCCTAGAATAACACTCATTCYTGTTGATACTTGAATGGACAGTCTCTGATTTCAGTTAATGTCGTAAGGAAATTAATTGGTAACAATCACATTTCTGGATTAACTTTTTGAGTCTGACTTTGGCTTTTTTTTTTTTTTCCTCCAAAGTGAGGTCACTTTCCCCACCATGGCATGAGCTCTCTTTATTTTTTTTTTTAAATATGACCTTCATTATCAAAGTGCTTGAAGAATGATGAATTAATTCTCATATTGTACTCCAAGGATGACAAAATGCCCTTCAAGTTCAGGSGCCTTAAGAATATGCAGCAAAATTAAATTAATGCAGAACACCACCCTGCTTTTAATATGTGTTTATTCAGATTTTATATAATAAACTGTGCTCCTCAGSAACTCAGCTATACATTCCTAGTGAACAAAATTCCCCCAACACCAAATAAATGCATGCTTCAGTCATCACAGTTATAAAAGGCCTCTTCATAGCAGTCAGAAAACTCACACAGTCCCCACTGAAGGCAAGAAAAGTCAATTCACTCCAGGCTTGCACCTACCCCACCCCAGTGAGAGGAAAAATAGAGGAAGCTGGCTTCTTACCTAAAGGATTAAGGCATCAGAGCTCTCTGACTGTAGTAGGAGACAGCCTGTAGGTATTTTAAATTTACTTTGAACCATCTCCACTTCTATGAATTGCAGCTGTGGAGGGTGAGGCAAGAGGCAGTCCYTTAGCTTGCCACATCTGAAACCACRTTTTAGAGGTTAAAATTCAACACCACAGGATGCATCTGCCAGGACTTACCCTGAAACAGTGGAGCCATGGCTAAAATACAGGACATTTTGCTCTACTTTTACTCCTTCTAGATTTAGAATGTGTRATTTTAAGTCTATAAAGGGCTGAAAAAGGAGCTCAAGGAGAGATACAGTCTGTTTCCATGCAGTGAGATTAGCTGAAGTAATTTAAACCTCCCAAGACAGGTATTTCCCTGCCACAGTGCAGTGGTTCCCTCTCTGAGATGTGTCTAACTCTTCTTTAATGCAGGATACGACAGCCAGCATCCCATCTGAGAGTTTACTAATCACTCCAGAGCAGAGTAATTGAGTTTTACATGCTCTGCAAAAGAATGMAATGTTAGTATAAAACATAATTTTAAAGCATCGTTATAAATTTGTGGTCTGCCTATAACCCCAGGGACATTTTCTGCCACTTGACTCATGGTAGTTGCTTTGCCCTCATTTGGCATTTGTGAATTTGGGGTCCTCTGATCTTCACCTACTGTATGGATACAGCTGGAATGGATTTCCCYGGGCTTTCTGGTATTTTTTATGATCTGAATTGTATTTTTGCCCTGAACATATTACAAGTTATTTAGTTTTCCTTGCATTGTGGTCCATTCTTACTTCCACTGGCATTGTGACAGGCATTGCCACCTGCTGCAAACAGCAGTGTATTTTAGTCATGAATRTTTGGTTGCATATGGTGCCAGAACAGGCAGATTGGGGAACTTCCTCATAGCAAGAATAAAATACCATCTCTAAAGTGTAGGGAATTGTATGCACCCATTTTTGGGATCTCATAAGAGTGATCCACTCCTGCATCCTTGCAAAGGTCTTTGGGGTTACATCACTGTAAGCCTTGGTGATGATAATAGAATAATGTGGGAGCAGTCACACCTCTAGATGTTTTAGAATTTGTCTTTGAATCTTATCCTGGCAGCTTTTGTTGCCTCTTTATTCTCAGGCCTCTCTCATCACTGGTGGATTATCCCTTAAAATTCTGTGGCTTCCATGGAAGGCTCAGCTGTAGGAAATGCCATTTTTTACCTGTCTGAATTTTCTGTTAAGAGGCTCTGACAAAACCAGAACAATGTGTTGATTCTAAAAGAATAGAGATAATTATTAGTCTTACCTTTCTGTCTCCCTCCTCACCTGTCTTGTGAGAGTGGCTGCTCCTGCAAACAGCCCCAGGGCTCTGGAATAATCTCAGCTCCCAACCCAAATCTTCCTGCTGCTTTCATTAAAGGTGGTTACTGGTGCTGGTGCACTCAGTYGCCAGCTGTTTCCTCCACACTGGAATTAAATGACAAAAGTATTTATTCTTTTTTAATAAGAGTTCTGCTTCCTCATTCCTTAGGCTTTGATTTGCATCAATAATATGGGAATAAACGTAACTATTTCTTTTTTTGTTTCTCAGGTTTCTAGTTTCTGCACCTCTACAGCTTCTTGTACCCTCATGTGGTGAGCTAGWACACAGAATTATCAGTCACCAAATTTTATTGTGGGCTGCATAGGAAGAAGGACTATATTTTTTTTAGATCAGGAAGATTCTATAATCCAGAYTTGCTCAGGTGCAGGAGCAGATGTACAGGAACAGCAGAGGGGACTCAAAAGGTGCAGATGGGAGACAAAGAGGCACGCAAAAAAACTAATGCAGAATTATACCCATGGCCTTATGGCCACTCAATTAGGTCCTTTCCTTCTGCCCTCCTGCATAAGAGCTTTCAATTAACTTTACTGCTATGCACCTTAATTGCTGCATGCCTGGCTTCAGGCTGCTTTCCCCAGCTTGCAGCTTCCTTAAAGTATGAAACTGTAATTTTATAAATGTGCAGCTTAAATATTCRGTGTGCAGCCCCTTCCAAAGGAGTAGAAGTTGTAAACTTGTGGGCWTTCCTTGGGAGTCCATTTATGTAACTTGCAAGCACATAAAAATTGCTGATCTGAGTACGAAATGACCCTTTGTACTTTATAAGATTTAAGACCCTCAGATTATAGGTGTTGAGCTAGGCAATAGCCCAGGTAATTAGTAGTATTTAAATAACTGATTAGACAAAGGAGGGTTTAACCTATTATCACTTAAAGCTTTCTTTGAGGTGCAGAATTGTTCCCTTGTGCTTATCCCGGCTTCTTGCCAAAACTGGATGCAGTCACATTCCTCTGTGGCTGCCTTTAAATGACTATGCAATGCACTTTTCTTTTTGTGAGTGGGACACAAATTCTTATTATTTCTATTTTTTTTCACACCCGTGGTGCAAATAATCTTACTGCATCTTCATTCTGTCAATAAGTGCAAAGTATCTTATTTTTATGGAGAAATTTATAAGGTTCTCTTCTTTTTCTATGTCTTTCTATAGGAAAGTAAACTAAAGTTACTGAGCATAAAAGAATTATTGCTTTCTGTTGATTCCTCTCTAATTTTGGTTTCTTTGTCTTGATCTAGTTCTGTAGTCCAGACTTTGAAAAATTGTACTATGATCCAGGAAATCTATTTCTCTTTTCTTCCTGACACAATGATCCTTGTGCTTTAGGAAGGCATTAACAATGCATGAAAAAGGAGTCATTACTCATAAGTAAGAGAAATGGTTGTTACAATTGGATTGTCTCAGTTTTAAATCAGTGTTTTGTATTATTGTTTATAAGTTCCCTTCTTAATGCCCTGCCATCAACAAAGCAACCTAAGGAACAGGTTTAGCATTTGCAAAAACCTCTTCATGCCCAGAAATAGGAAAAAATAATCGGTGGAGTTTCTATTTCCTGATAAGGYGGAATATGGGTTTGAATCACGAAAAACAGATTGCTGAATATATTAAGCACTGAAAGAGAACTTGCAGCTGGACCAGGWTTGCTAATGGATACTTCTGCAGCCTGTGGGAATAACTGCAGGTCCAAACAAGCATAAACATGAAGAGAAAAAACCACCTTCCAGAAAGGCAAAGAAGGTTAATGAGTTAGCCTTCCATTTTCTGGCTGCAGAGCAAAGTAATTAAAAGGTATCTAAGTGAATGTTATGAGCTGGTGTTCATTTCAAAGATGCAGAGATGATGTCAGCTACTGAATGGTGCATTAGTATAGGTGTGACCTGCTATTCTAATCAATTATCCCTTCCCCACAAACATGGGGAAAACACATTGATTTAATCTTGTGATTTTGTTTCTGTATACAGCCTAAATTGCTTTTGGCACCTTGAGCATGAGAGTAATTTACTCTGCTAATACTATGCTTCGTGGTGTCGGGTGGATTTGAATACTGCAATTTCCTCTTATTAAGCTTCTGCTCTCCCCTTCAGCCCTCCCCTCTCAAAAAGGTAAAAAAAAAAAGATATTAATGCTTTTGCAGGTTACTCTTTTGGTCTCTGAATAATCACCTTGTAGATTTTCCATGTAGAAAGTGATTAAGATTTAGAAAGAATATTTATTCTTCCTCTGGACTCTGTATACTGTAATTTGTGAAGTTTATATTGTAAATCTAACCAGTAATCAGTGAACAGCATGAGGTTTTACATATTTCCTTCTTGAATTATCACACTGCTTTTGTCCTAAAATTTGCTGCTGCATGCAGACCTGGACCATTAGGATTCCTTTTATGGAAAGTATTTCCTTAAGCCTCCATTTACCTTAATTTTTATGTGTGTTTCCTTGTCTTTTTATCAGTCACACTGAATTGAAAATGCCTTTATTCTGACATTCTCTACCACAGTTACAGCATAGTAGTCCTTTTTGGTTTCACCCTTTTTCCTTCCAAACATCACTTTATGCTGTTTTAACTTCCTTTTGTCTCTCATAATTTTATTTAGGGACCACAGTAATCCTTTTCCTTATCTGTCCATCTCACTCACGTTCATATATTGTAGTCAGAACTTGAAAAATAGAAAAGTTACTGATGTCAGAGTACKTTTTGAAGTTCTCCAATGATTTCAGCAGATCTAAATCGGTTTCATTTCAGAAATATTCTCTTATTGACACTCATGTTTCATGGTCCTTGACCAGAAAACCAAATGAAATGTTACTGATCATTTATCATCCACAGATGAGAAAGAAGCCAGCATGCAAGGTGAGAACACGGGGATGCATCCCTCTCCTCTGCACACTTGGAGAGGCTGACAGAACTTCAAACTGAGGCAAAATGCACATTCCTGAGGTGCTGTCTCCTGTGAAGCTGAGGTGGGCTGCACATACTTACAGGTGCATGGAAATGGGCAGACTTTTCCTTCTGAGCTTTTTCTTTTCTTTTAATTTTTCTTTTCTT
>JACDOX010000227.1:272880-288708 GCA_014549065.1 Cardinalis cardinalis | reverse complement strand
GGCTCTGCTGCAGCAGGGATCCTGCACAAGGGGGGAGTTTTCCTCTGCAGCTCCAGGGCTGCTGCAGATGGGCCTGGGCTCCTCTGGCCATGCAGGGCAGCAGAAAGCTGCTCCTCTGGCAGTGCAGGGGGCAAAGGCTGCTGGGCTGGGCCAGGCTCAGATTGGATCCAGGCGGGAATGCTGGGCTGCTGCCCTGGGCACAGCATCTCCCATGGGATGCTGGAATGGGATCAGCCCTGCAGGGACACTCCCTGGCCATGGACAGAAGGTGATTAATAATTAATGGCCCATGGACAGAAGAGATCTGCTGGAGGGAGGATTGGCTGTGGGAGAGGTAAAGAACACTGCCCAATGAACAGCAGAGAACTGCCCCAGCTCTGACAGGTGGAAATTGAATATACAACCCCTGCCACATCTAGGACAAATCTCATGCTCATTATTAATGCCAGACCTGAAAACCTGAATCAGAGAAGCAGTGCTTTGCCAGAGGTCCTTATACCACAGAATGGTTTGGATTGGAAGGGACCTTAARGCTCAGCTCATTCCACCCCTGCCATGGCAGGGACACCTTCCCCTGTCCCAGTGTCCAGCCTGGCCTTGGGCAGTGCCAGGGGTGCAGGGGCAGCCCCAGCTGCTCTGGGCACCCTGTGCCAGGGCCTGCCCACCCTGCCAGGGAACAATTCCCAATTCCCAAAATCCCATCTAAATCTATGACCTTTCAGCTCATGATGTAACCAGTTGCAGTTTGGGYGAGCCTGAGGTGGAGTGTGCAGCTATGTGACTGCACTGCAAGATAGCTGTGTGATGTTAAATGAGAATTACTGCATGTATTCAGTCTTTAAGGAAAGGAAATTATCTACTTTCACTTGACTTATTTTGTTCTTTTTAGCTATTTTTGAAATTTATTGAGACAGTGGGTTTTTTTAATCTCTAGCTGGAAGTGGGTGATTAGTCACAGATGAACAATTGGCATGGGAGGAAAAAAAAACCCAACAAAAAAAATGTGCATTAGCAAGTACAGAATGCAATAATGCAGAGAAGTGTATAATATGATTGTATGTAAAGATTTTAGTG
The DNA here is from genome assembly GCA_014549065.1 of Cardinalis cardinalis. NCBI lineage: Eukaryota > Metazoa > Chordata > Aves > Passeriformes > Cardinalidae > Cardinalis > Cardinalis cardinalis. Next base: position 287,634 of record JACDOX010000227.1, on the reverse strand, counting down.
AAGCATTTCGTGTAATGGCTCATAAAATTTGGCCTGGAATGTATAACTCAGGTCAACTGGGAAAAGCATGAAGAGAAAATTACCAGAAGATCATTAAAAAGGGCCATGATAAACAGTAATGTGCTGGGATGTTGGAAGGTTGCTGTTGGGAAATCAAAAGGATTAACACCCACTGTCAAACACTCAACAGCATGAGCTGTGCTCCTTTACAAGCTTCTAGGCAATTTTGTTTTTCTTCTTTCTTTGTGGAACAAGTATTTCTGTGATAAAGAGCATTGAAAGCCCTCCCAGTGTCTGGAGGGTGCTGCCCAAACAATCTAAACCTTTGGGCTTATCAGCAATTATTAATTTAATTTATCAATAAACCTGGCTCCACGCTTATTTTCTTTCTCAAGCCACTTCTGTCTGTCAAGAATCAGATTTTGACAGCAATTAGCACAGCGCTATCACTGAAGGCTACCCTCTCCTTTGTAATATTGAAATCTTGTCTTTTGGCTCTGACAATAAAGCTAAAAATAATCATTTKCTTCCAACAAAACCCATCCTGTGGGATTAAATGTGAAAACAGAGCAGGTACACTCTGCTGGTTCCTCAGTGAGCAAAACAAGAAGTCACCACAGTTGGCAAGTGACAATTTTTATTTTATTTTTTTTTTTAATTTTTAAAACGTCCCCACGGCTGCTTTTGTCTGAAAGGGCTGATTATTCACTGCTGCAGATTTCATAATTTTTTTTTTTTTCTCAGTCTGAGACAGTTTAATTTTATCTGTTGGGAAAAGTGGTGAAAAGAAAAACAACCCACCTACTGGAACCAGCAGAAAGCACTCAGAGGATGATGGAACATAAAACAGCACAGTGTACATGGTCAGGTGGTTTAATGATGCAGTTTTGTTATTTCGTGATAATTAGTGTCACTTGCATGAAAGCTCACCCCTAAAATATATTGATTTACTCAGAAATTATCTGCTCCAGTGGTACCCTTAGGGACAGCTGTGAGTAATAACAAAGGGAGGGGAATGTTGGAGCTGGATGGAAATTCAGACAGATGGACAGGCAGGTGATTTGCATGAGTGTGGGGTTTATAGGTACAGGCCTTCTAATTACAGAAGAAATTACAAAAACAAACCCAAAAAGGAATGAAATGAATAATTTCTCATGTTGTGTGACTGAAATGGAGACTCTCTCCCCTCTGCACTCATTCTGACACTTGTGAGATCATTACCTTATGATTCAATGCTCACTTCCCTTTCCATCTCAGGTTTCTTATGTAACCAGCTTTGTTAGTCTCAGGTTTTTTTCATTCTGCCCTCATTGCCAGGAATTAGAGAGGTATCTGCTCCCTCCAAGAGTGATTTTAGTGAAGTAGGGTTATTTCTCATCCTCTGAGGAGCTGCCAGCACCTTTCCTTGGATTTGTTGCACACAGCTATTCAAGTTGAAGAAAATTATAATGGGATTTTTATTTTTGTGCTGCAGCAAAACAGATAAGAGAGGAGTTGTACACCAGATTCTGTGCTGATCTGCTACTGAAACTACTAGCAAAGTCTGCAGTGGAAAATATTTTTAATTTTAGGCAGCTGGGCAAGGGTCAAAGGGGATGGTTCACTGTCATTACAATTGCTTTATTCATGCAGGACCCTTTCTCTTATTGCTCTGGTTAAATGCACACTGGAATTTTTGTGGCTCATCCAGAATGCAAGAAAAAAAAAAAAGCTGAAAGATCCTCCCTTTGATACTGGAAAACAAAAAGCATGTGAAAGAGAATAAACAGATGTAAATGATACGTAAACTAAGGAAATAAATGAACTGGAGAGCTGGGTTTTTTCACTTCTCTTAGACTTCATGATCATCTCTATAACAACTTCATAGCAAAACCCTGTATCGAATAAACCCATGTAATTGCTGTCATATCCATATAATTACTACTTTTCAAAATCCCCCTTTATTGGAATTCCAGCATTTCCCCTCATCCCCTTGGTTTTTCTCTGCCTTTACTTGCCTGTAATTCCAAATTGCACGCTTATCTCCCAAAAAAAGCTTTAAAAGCATAATATATTAATGTAGAAAGAGATCATGGTGACAATTGAAAGGATCTCTTGAATTGCATCTCTTCCAGGAGCCTTGGTCAAGCTGTGCTACATTATTCCTTTGTCAAGGGGTGAGAAATGCATCGTGTGTCCTCTGAGCTCCTTGTCTTTAGGGACTGGGGAGTATAAAGCAGAGTGAGCTCTTGGTACCACAAAGATCCCAAGACAAACACATTTAGCAATTATCCTCAGCAAGATGGGGAAAGATCAAGCAAAACCAATCAATTTTTCCAAATCAGAGACTCCATCTCACTAAAACAAAACAAAACAAAAATACCAAACAAACAGAATCCTGCCTTTATTATTCCCAACACCATCCACTATTTTCCATCTAGGTTCTTGTCAAGAAAAGGGAAATATCAGGAAGCTTCTCATGTCAGCAGAACATCAGAGCAGTGCAATGGAATCCAGCCCAGGTGACCCTGACGTAAAACTGGTTAAACCATCAAAATCAACACTTTGGAAATCCAGTTAAAACCATCAAAACAAATACTTTGAAAACCCAATTAAACCATCAAAATCAATACTTTGAGAACTTTGGGAGGAGCTTTGTTCCCCCCTACCCTGATGGCACTTTGTGACAGTTCCACAGCAGCCCCAGCCTCCCACAGCCCCACTCCTCTCCTGAGCCTGTAGAGGTTCCTACTGATATTTCCRGATATTCTATTGATATTCCAGCTGATATTTCCAGCCCTGCACACGTCCAGCCTCGTGGACAGGAGAAATACTGTATTTGTGTTGCCCGCAGAGGAAGGCAGGAATGATGAATCTGACTCCGTGTCCTCAGAAGGCTAATTTATTATTTTATGATACTATATCATATTAAAGAATACTATACTATACTGAAGAATACGGAAAGGATACTTACTGAATGCTAAAGGATAATAAGTAAAACTTGTGACTCCTTCCAGACACAGCTTGGCCCTGATTGGCCAAAGAGTGAAAACAACTCACAGCAGAATGCAATGTGCCATTAGCACGCCGACAGTTTATTTACAGCACGAACAGGACGGGACACYTGGAATCAGTTCCTTGAGTGGTTTATTTTTCACATCAGTCTCATAACATTGTTATTACAATGGAGACCAAAGATGTGACCAGCTCAGTGTTTCAACAGAATGCCAAAGAAACTTAATGGTACAACATAGCATAAGACAGTCTCAGAGTAGGTATCAGCCAATCACGTAGAGGAAAAGCAGATTGACAGTAGTTCTAGCCAATAATCGGAAGCATACGTAATTCTGGTTAAAACAATAAGGGCTTATTCTCTAACACAGTGGCTCGTTCATAAAAGCCCAAGCACAGAGCTCGATTCATAATTAACCTTCTAAAATATACATGAAATAAACTTGTTGCAACTTAGAAAGCGACCCAACACAGGCCTATTGTTCTATTTCTCACGTCTGCACTACAGCTTAGAAAACTTTTTTGCTGCTTTAGCATCTGTTTCCATAACTTCTTAACGCTTAAGGCCTGCTTTTTACCACCTTCCTTAAAACCTTCTGATTTTCATAAATTCCAATACAATGGAACAATCACCTGTGGTAAACAATCTCCAAACACATTCCACATGTGAGCACAACACAGGAGAAGCAAATGAGATAAGAATTGTTTTCCTTTTCTCTGAGGCTTCTCAGCTTCCCAGRAGAAATCCTGGGTAAAGGGATTTTTTCCAGAGACTGGGAATGCCACAGAGAAATGTGTCAGGACCCTGTGTATTATGCATGAGGGTCACTGGTTTTCACCCAGTGCTGGAGGAGTTCTGCTGTGCTTTGGCGGGGGTTTGCCCAGTGCTGTCAGCAGTCTGACAATTTTTTCCCAAATTTATCCTTTTGAGGGCTCTGTGCTGACCCAAGGCAYGCAGGAAGGCAGAGGTGGAGAATTTAGATATTGGTATGGATATTTTTGAAGGAAGGTCGTGTGAAGAACAAGCACATTTTGTTGTTTTGCTGGGCTAACCTTGAGCTGCTTGGTTTTTTTTTTTGTAACAGCTTGTTKGAACAAGATTTATGGTCTCACTGTTCATGGGTGGCTATATTTGAGCAATATTATGTGTGTAAAGTGAATTTAAAGCTATATATTTCAAAAAATTCCATTGCCTAGGAAAAGTCTGAAGGTGGGAGTACATTGTCTAAAGCAGGTGTGTTGGCCAGAGCCATCAATTAAACCTTTTCTTCTTAATAAATCTTTTTWAAAAGGATTTTATGGTTGTGCATCAGAGGTGACACATATCTATCAGTCCAAACTGTTTCCAAAATTTAGAGTGCACAGATCTCAAACAATGATGAACTGCTGTCTGCTTTGACTGGATTTGACTTCTCAACTTATTCACTCCCTTTCCTTGATGAAACTTTATTTTTGTGTTAAACATTTTTTTTTAAACCCTCACTTTCATACTGGATTGAGTGTGTTCTAAATGGCCTGGCTCAAGTCTCTATTACATTGGCCAAACCATATCATAAAACCCACTGGATTAAAGGTCTCCTACACATTTATTTGATTGGGATTTCAAGGAAGCAGCTGCCCTTTGTCATGTTTCCTGAATCAGTGCTGCTCTGAAGGAGTCACTGAGTTAATTTGTGCTTTTAATCCTGCGGTGCTTGCTCAGTCTGGCAGCTGTGCAGAAGGTCAGGGGAGGTAAAGCTCTGCTGCCCAAGCTGCAGCAGCTCTGAGAAAACCTCTGGTCACTCTGCCAGCCCAGGCTCAGCATCACAGCATCCTGGGGACTATGGAACACACTTTTTGTGTCCTGCACTCGCAGGGGTGGAGTGGCTGTCTTGGTTTGGAAAGCCAGGAGTCTGCTGAGGAAGGCAGGAGCCTCCCCTGAAATGGGGAATGTGAACCCTCCCCACCCCTCTGAATCGCTATAAATTTTAAATTAAGGGGCTCTCAGGAAAAAAGATGGGAGCAGGAAATAACAGTTCTTTAATAGGGAAAGGAAAAAAATAAAAGGATAAAATAAACAGTGCAGTGCACTAGAACAACACTGATAGAGTCAGAACCCAACCTGACACCCTGTGGGTCAGGGTGCTGGTGGCAGTCCCATTGGAATTATGGCTCAGCCCTCCGGCAGTGTCAGGGGTGGTTCTGCTGGAGCAGGGGGATCTGTAGAGAAGGATGTGTTCTTCCTCTGAAGATCCAGTCGAAGAAGAGGCAGCTGCTGTTCCTCTGGGGAATCCGGTGCAGAAGCCGTGCTGGTGTTCCAGAATCTCCAGATTGTATCCAGGCAGGAATGCTTGGCTCCTCCCTCTGGGCTCCCATCTCCCAATGGGATGCTGTGGTTCTTATCAGCCATGCAGGGACATTCAATGGCTGTTATCAGCAATGTCCCCTCCCAGGAAGGTGTGAATATGGTCACTCAAAGAGAGAGTTAAGGCAAACTGCCCACCKGACAAAGGTAACCTGCCATAYAGATGGCAATGGAAAACATCTTGCGTTGAGATCTTCAGGAGTGGCAGTCACCCGGGATGCAGCTGGATCTGCCTTTGGGTGGGATCCTCTGAAGTGGAGCAGCTTCACTGCCTGCTGTCAATAATTGCACCTGATGCATGGATCAGTCACCGAGCAGGCCTGGCCATGCGTGGCTCAGCTCTGTTAAAATATTTAGTGCCATACAGCACAGCAGCTGCCACAGACTTGTTTTATGAAAATCCTTTCGCTGGGATTTTTCTCCTGAGGAGCTGAGGAACCTCAGAAAAGAAATGTAAAGAATAATTATCTGGTGGTTGTGGAATGTGGTCTGGAGATGGTTCACCAACGGGTGCATCTTTGATTGGTTGCGTGTGAATTGTTTTTAATTAATGGCCAATCACAGCCAGTTGTGTCAGACTCTCTGTCAGATTTTATCATCATTCCTTTCTAGCTTTCTGATGTCTCTTTTCTCTTTCTTTAGTGTAGTTTTAGTATATCATTTTCTTTTAATGTAATAAAAATCATAACATAATAAATCAGCCTTCTGAAACGTGGGGTCAAGATTCTCATCTCTTCCCTTATCATGGGGACCCTCAAACACCACCACACACAGTCATGAAGTTTTCCTTGCCAAAAGGAGCCCTTGGCAGAGCAAAGGAGCTCTGTGCCCTGTGTGGGTCAAGTTTCTGCCTTCCTCTTGCAGTGGCATCCTTGTTCTGCCCAAACCCAGCCAAACTGCTGATAAATTCTTCAGTTTTGGGTACGTGCACTGAGCTCTGCACCTGGAACTTGTCGTGCCCACTAGTCTGGGTGCTGAGAACATTTTCTTAATGATCAGCCTACAGTTTTGTTTCCTTCATAGATTCCTGTTTTTCTGAGTGTCCCACGGGCTTCACAAATTGTCCATTTTATAACGTTTGAGTTTCTGTCCCTGCCTCCCCTTGAATTCATTTCTGTATTTGTGAAAGTGCAACTGTGCATGAAAATGTTAAGCAAATGGTGCCAGACATTTTCTACACTTTGAAGGGAAATGTTTCCATCCAGGCATGTGGGAATTCTTCAATATTTAATAAAAAAAAAAGTATAGTATTTGAAATAACGAAGATTAACACATGCTGACAGTTTCTGGGTTAAGCTTCTCCTCTGAGTTCTTTTCCTTGTGATTCAGAACAATAAATTGTGTAAAGATGGTAAGTAGTCACAGATAAAATAAAATAAAATTTAAATAAATAAAATATACATTCCATTTTTATTTAGGTAGAGCTTGAATTTACTGAAACAGAGTTTCACTTGGTTATATTAAAAACCAAGATCTGAAACAAGGGGAAATGTGTTCATGTTGAACACACACTTTCTTCAAAAGATTCTTCAACATTTTTAGGCGAAATATGTATGTGATTAAGAATTATGATTAGAAGCAGAAAATAATAATCTGAATTTACTCCCCAGCACCCCAGTTCCTATAATTAACGACGTAGAACTTCACCTACAGAAACAAACCTCGAGGAGCCTCTGGCTTTTAAGTGCTTTTCATCACACACAGGCTATTTCTTTCTTTCTTTCTTTCTTTCTTTCTTTCTTTCTTTCTTTCTTTCTTTCTTTCTTTCTTTCTTTCTTTCTTTCTTTCTTTCTTTCTTTCTTTCTTTCTTTCTTTCTTTCTTTCTTTCTTTCTTTCTTTCTTTCTTTCTTTCTTTCTTTCTTTTCTTTTCTAAATAATGAGCATAATTTTATGACATGCGTTTCACATACCTTATAAAGAGCAAGATACTGCCTCAATTAGAGAGAGGCTTGAGCTGCAAAAAGACTTAAGTGTTCAGCATTCATTGTCTTCCTTCAGGCTGTGAGGATAAGGCATAACCTCTCTCCTGATGGTAATTGTTTGCTGCATTTATCACACTCATTTTCCCTCCCTCTCAAAGTGTGGCTGAGGAAGGATGGAAGAATAGGAATGGCTTCAGCAGGAGGGATTGAGCAAGTCTTATCCTCAAATATTACATAGCATTCCACAAAACTGGAAGAGCCATCCTCTGCATTAATAGCATTTGCTGTCTGTATAATATTTGACCAGAAAGTGCTACACTTTGTGAATTTAAAACGGCACCACTGGAAGTAAAAAGAAGACCTGAATTAGATGCACATTTAATTTTTTATTAGTACATTTGCATGATGCATCTGTTCTAGGCAATATTCTCAAAAAAAAATATGGTTATAGACTCCCAGAATGGTTTGGGTTAAAAGGGACCTTCAAGATTATCTCATTCCATGCCATGGCAGGGACACCTCCCACTGTCCAAATGTCCAGCCTGGCCTTGGGCACTGCCAGGGATCCAATTCTTCCTAATTCTTAACCCAAATCTGAGCTTTCAGCTTAAGGCAAATTCCCCCTTGYCCAGTCACTGTGTGTCCTTCTAAAAAATTTCTCTCCAGAACCCCTTTAGGTACAGGAAACCCACTCTGGGGTGATATCTAATATTTCCACTCCYTTACTTCCAACTTAAGCTGGATTAGGATCAACAAACACCTTTCAGGGACCACAATATATTAACTAATTAAGTAATAAATTAATTATATTAATATATTTTATATATTAATATATTAATATATAGAAATATATTAATATATTAATATATTTTGATATATTTTATATATATTTATATATTTTTCTATATTTTCCTATATTTTTCTATATTAACATATATTAATATATTAAAATCCTGCAGGACACACTGGCTTTGAGAGGCAAGCTGATGGAATCAGAGCAGAAAACAAATGGGCATGAAACAAACCACTGTACCCAGAGCTGATGGCCCTGGAGAGGCTAGAGGAAAAAAAAGCTGTATGTATATCTGGGAGATTCCTAGATCTGGCAAAAAAGTCCTGACATAAATAATGTACAGTTAGAAAAAGGCTGAATATTGTTGTCTTGGGGTTTCCTGGTGAAGTCCAAGCATAAGGGAGACACCTACAGACGTGCAAARCACCCATTTGGCTACATGTCAGCATCAGATGGGCTTCAGAGGATGAATTGCACTCCTCACCCATGTAATTGTGTCAGAACCAGGCAGGTGGGACATTGCATTGGGGGAATAATCCTCATTTGGTGGGCTGGGGGATGCCCACAGCCTCAGGGACACCAGCAGAGCCATCCTACCATGCCACTGTGGCTTTCCTTTGGGCAGATTCCTGCTCCTCTTGCAGAGAGAAAGAGTAAATTTCCCTCTGTCCCCTGCCCAGGAGGGTTGGGATGGGATGGGGTGGGATGTGGTCCTCCCATCAGGTCAGTCCCACACCTTGGCACGTCCTGTGCCGCATCTTGTGCCAAGGTGTGGAAAAGGCACCATCAAAAAGCTGCAGGCACAAAGCGAGAAAAACCCCTGCAAAGTTTGTGCCTCAGTTGCTGCCTTCCCTGAGAACAGCTTGTGGCACAATCCTCTCTGGCTTGCACATAAATCTGATGTTTTTTCTCCGTGCAAATAAATCTGATGTTTTTCCTTCGTGCCTCGCGTTTCTCACCTTTTATCTGCTGCCTGTTTTTCAGGCATTCACACAGCCAAACCAAACACTGTTTTCTGGGTAAATAAGCAGAGTAACACAGAACATATTAGCAAGCACTGATTTTTCTCTCATTGTACTGAGAATTAACTCTTTGGTCTTTGCTTCATTGTCAGCTKCGAGGAATAATTAACATCGGACAAAGAGGGAGTGCCACTGTGAGGAGCAGCACAGCTGAGATCTCTTGTCTCATTTGCAATTATGCCTGGAGCTAACAGGATCACATAGCAGGCTGGGATCCTGCATAATTAGTTAAGAGACTTCAACGTAATAAGAATAGAAGAAAAAAAGGTCATGATGAGGAGGCGGGCAGAGGTGCCAGTCATGCAGCTGTGCCTGCTCCTGCATTTTGCAGCCCGTGTGGCAGTCCCAGGCAAACCTGGGGGTGACAAAAATGGCAAAACCCATCACACCTGCACACACCTGAGGAGGGCGGGGAAAAGGTGCCTCTCACAGCTTTGCTCCTCCTGCTTCTGCAAATGCATCTCAAATTCCAGATTGWACGCTCAGACACTCTTTTCCCTTCCTCCTTTCCCTTCCTCCTCCTCTCACCTACCACAGCCCCACCCCTTAACTCCAGTTTAATAAAGGCTGTGGATTAGTATTCATGGGGATGATCTTCTCTGTTCCCAAAGTAACTGATTCTCCTGCATGCAGTCGGGCTGTTTCAAGATGAAAACAGATATAGGAGAGGCCCCTGCGAAATGGCTGAGATGTGCATTAAGGCGACGTTGACATTTGAAAATAACTTTAGCCAGAATTGTGTCAAATGAATGAAGGTTTCAAGTAGGATGGCCGTAAAATTAATTTAGGCGTGGGGAAATTCAAGTGCTCAGAGAAGTTCTTAGGGGCTGGGAGACCTGGAGAGTCACAGGACTGCTGAGGGGTTAACTTCAGATGGAGTTTTACCCTTTTTCGCCTCCTGTCCCTCCATAATGACTATTCAGTCCAAATAAATWGGATGAAAGGCAATAAGCCCAAATTCTTTGCTGCACAGGGCTGGGACAGCCCTTTTGAATGGGAGGTGCTGGCTTTGCCCATGCTGGTTTTGGCAGTGATGCTCACAGAGCCTTGTGGCGGGAGCAGGGGCCAGCCAGTCCTGCCTGCTTCCACTCTTCCTTCAGTTTCTGTCTGCCCTGGACCATGGAGAGAATGCCAAGCCAGCACCGTGGGGAGGCTCAGAGATTTTGAGTCAGAATAGGAGCTGGAATCACCTTCAGCATTTCTTATCTGCTCCTAAAATCCCTGCCAGGAGCGGTGCAGAAACTGGGAGCTCAGGAAGGGAAGGACTGCTGGAACCTCACTGCTAAAGTGCAGGCAGCAGGATCTGTGTCAGATCCTCTGGGATCTGGGCTGGTACAATCAATATTTTTACAGCAGAGCTAGATGAGAAGCCCCTGGGGAAGATGATGGATAGGAAGAGGGGAGGTTATCAAAGCGCCTCTCTGCTGGTGTACACGTTCCCTGGTTTGAAATGTGTCACTCTGGCCRGGGAGAACCAGGCCAGACTGCCTTGGGACAGCGAAGGAATGCGGAKAAGGCTTTGCCTGTTCAATCCAGACACTCCTTTGCTGCAGTTCAGGGGGTGGCCTGGGCTGCAGAGCTGCCAGTCCGTGCAGCTGATTCACTGTGGCACCAGAGCGCAGCCAGCAGGGTCATCCATGTGCACAGAGGGCTCAGGATAAGGGGGCAAAGGCAGCTCTGAGAGGGAATTACCAACAAATTGTACCCATGGAGAWTTTCACAAGGCGGTGCAAGACGATTCCAGCATCACTTGTGGAAGACAAGAGGTGAGAACTGACACTGGCTGGGGTCTGTGTATGAATCCCAGACAGGACAGGGCTGCTGGGAACTGCCTGGAGCTGTTTGATTCTCCACCATCAGCCTCACTCCATGGCTGTGACAATGGGGAGATGCCAGCAGCTCACACCCCAGGCAGCAGACACAGAACTCAATGTCACAACTCACTTTATCAGCTTCTTGACCAATCCCACAAAGCAGAAGCACACTGACAGTATYTCTATCTGTATAGTATATATTCTATATTGACAGCAGTKCCATCCAACCACTATAAGCACAGTACCTTTGGTTAAACAATGCTTGCTTATTTCAAATRCAATACCTGCTTGTGAGCCTTCAAACACAATGCACAGAGCTCCATTATTAASCTTAGAACTTCCTAATATCTCRCTAGATAAACTTTTCTGYAGCTTAGAGAGTTATTCTGGACAAGCATTAATACACAGACCATTGCTCTATTTGTCCTTGCTTTTCTACAGTTTAAATAATTTTGCTGCTGACCAATCTCATGGCTGGTGCTCAGCTCCAATCACAGTTCTGCTGTCTCTGAGGCTGCCTTTTGCAGCTTTTTCAAACCCTCTGATTCTGTGGATTCCCACAGGAAGCAGGGAGCTCCTTGGAGCCCTGGGGATGCAGAGCTGTTGTGTGGGTGCCTGGCAGGGGCACAGCACCCACCAGAAATCACACCACCCCTCACATTGGGGCATCAATGACACATCCCACTCTCCTTCAACCTCAACAAGGTCCCGAGCTCTGTGGAGGGGTGGTTTGGTGTCAAGGTGTTGGCTCCTCTGTTTTCTGGTGGCACCAAGGGGGTCTCAGGCAGCGCTTCCTTTGGTRGGATGGGGATGCCAGACCATCTCCTTGTGGAGTTTTAGCCCTCCATTATCTGTCTTCAGGAGAATATTCATCCACTCAGGCAGTCTAAATGCCTGACAGACATGAATCCRAATAGAAAGCAACCCGTTGGAGAAGAAATTAACCACAAATGCATTTTTTTATTATTATTTTTTTTTTTGCAGGCCAGAGGCTTGCGGCAGAGGCGAGAGAAGGAGTTTGCGGAACGTTTTCAAAAACACCCGAATGTTCCAGCTGAAGTGCAGCCTTTTATGCCACTGGAAGGCATTGACTGGGACACGTTTGCTGAGCCATTCCTGCTGCCCACTGCGTGTTTGCAGATGTGAGCTGTGCGTGCCATTCCGGCGGCTCAGCTGCTGCTCTGGGACCTGGGGCGAGTTTCTCCTCCACCACATCACACCCAGCCCGGGTTTGGAAGCCCGGCTTTGGATTCCCAGAAATATTTGGGGAATGCGACCGTTTGCTGAGTGAAAAAAAAAAAAAAGAAGCCACTTGTGAATAGCTGGTCTCGCTGCCACAGCTGAACAACAATTTTTCTGTCAGGGCTCAGGGGCTGGGAAGGAGCAGGGAGGTGGAGCAGCCAATGCAGGTGGTGAGTGGCATGTGCTATATGTGTATATTACATAAATATTGGGTCAGATTCCTCTGGAAGGCACTCTGACTCCCACCTTTGTGAGCCACAAAACCTCCTCACTCATTCAGTGAGCYGTGGCTCCTGAAAAAAAAAAAAAATGGAAACAAAGTGCTTGCAAATCCCTCGGTAAAGGGAAAAACGGCTTTAAAATAAAGAAGCCACTTCTGGCTTTCAAGAGATGCTGCCCATTTCCATGCCATGCTTCTAAGGAAAGGTAACTGGGGACAAACCTTTTAGCAGRAGCATTTGTGGCTGGACAACGGGAAAAAGGTTTTAAACTAAAAGAAGGTCAATTGGGATTAGATATAAGGAGGAAATCTTTTACAGGGAGGGCAGGGAAACACTGAAAGAGGCTTCCCAGAGAGCTGGTGGCTGCTCCATGCCTGGAAACCCTCGAGGTCRGGTTGGATGGGGCTCTGAGTGACAGGGTCTRGCTCAGGGTGTCCCTGSCYGTGGCAGGGGTTTGGGCTGTTTGGCCTTTAAACCCAGACTGTGCTGTGGTAGCAAACTGGGGGCATAAAAGGAACACCTCCAAAGATGCACTGTGTTCCCCATCCTCACCAATTTTTTTTTTATTTAAATGGAAGAAAATCGTGTCAGCACACATCAGAAGAACAGCTAGATAAGGTTGATGAGCTTAATTAACRTCTTTGTAATACTGCTTCTGCTTTTCTCTCTTTGTTCCCAGATGATGTATGACATACATGACATTACCTGCAGAAAATGCAGATATATATATATACACACATATAAATAGGTGTGTAAATGTACACTGAATATTTACTCAAACAACCCATGCTCTAATTGCTTAATCAACAATTACCTGTTAGTTCCTTTTCACTCTTATAAAGAATCTGTGAACACACACTTYAGAGGAGCTGTGAACCTGTTATGGTGGCACGAGTCCCATGTAGTGAAGGAATTACTCCATGCCAAAAATAGTAGAGGCACATCCTTCAAGAGGAAAAAATGAGGGMAGAACCCCAATTGCTCTTCCCTCATCCCTCAGTGCTGTAGCTGCATCATAGAACCCACCAGACTCAGTGGAGCCACGTGAAGATGTCAGAAACCATCTCCTTATTTTCCATGTGCCTTGGCATAATTTCCATAATTTAGAAGGATCTAAAATTTTTAGATCTTTCTATTTTTTTTAAATTATTTTATTTTTTTAAGAAGATCTAAATGTTTTCCATAATTTAGAAGGATCTGCTTTACCTTCCCACAGGCACTGCTCACCCTGTAGTTCTGTGGGTGTCCCTTAACTCTCCCATAAAAGTTCCCCTTAATTCCCCCATAAAAACTGGGATTATATTTCCTCTTTTACAGTCAGAGAGACCTCCACCAGACTTCCATGACTTCTCAAATATGACAAAGAGTGGCTTAGCCCCTTTCCCTGACACTTCCCTCACGACCCAGGGGYGCATCCTGCCATGGCCTTGGGAGCCCTCAGGTTCCTTGGATGYTCTCCAGCCTGATCTCCTCCTGCTCTGGGCAGTTCTTCAGCCCCTCCCTTCCCCTTCTGCACCTTGGGCAGAGTAACCAGAGCATTTCTTGGTGAAACTCAGCCAGGGTGTGGAGTACCTCAGCATTCTCCACGTCCTGGGTCTCCYCTTCTCTTCCAGATTTTCCCTACTTCTCCTTTTGTCACCAGTGCACCTACAGGAGCTTTTCTTGCTGCCCTTGATGTCCCTGGACAGATTCAACTCTGTCAGGGCTTTACCTTTTCTAACCTGATCCTGGATGGCTTCTCTGTGTGCCTCCCAGGCTAGCTGTGATTGCTTCCATGCTCTGGAGATCTCCTTTTTGTGTTTTCTATTTCTCCACCCACACAGGACCCCTGGAATCTTTGTCTGATTTTCTTTTTGCTGGGATGTTTTGCTGCTGGCTTTGGAGGAGGKGACCACTGAATGTTAATCAGTTTTATTGGCTCTCTGTGGCACATCCCTGCCACTTTGTCACCTGTCCCTGCCCCGTGAGCTCTTTGTCATCTCCTCRCATGATGCTGGCTGGGGGCAATTTACAGACAGGAACGAGACGGGGCTGCTGGGAACTGCCTTGAGCTGTTTGATTCTCCACCATCAGCCTCAGTCCATGGCTATGACAATGGGGAGATGCCAGCAGTTCACATCCCAGAATTCAATGTTACAACTCACTTTATCAGCTTCTTGACCAATCCCACAAAGCAGAAGCACACTGTAGAGTATATATCTGTATAGTATATATTTATATCTGTATAGTATATATTCTATATAGTATATATTCTATATATATACTGTATTATATCTGTACAGTATATATTCTATATCTGTATAGTATATATTCTATATTGACAGCAGTTCCATCCAACCACTATAAGCACAGGTACCTTTGGTTAAACAATGCTTGCTTATTTCAAATACAATACCTGCTTGTGA
>JACDOX010000227.1:257714-272496 GCA_014549065.1 Cardinalis cardinalis | reverse complement strand
TTGGAGGTCACATCCCCTCCTTGTTTTCCCTGCCTGTCCTTCCTAAAGAAGCCCCTGYGGCTGGGCCTCCCCTGCCCCAGGAACCCCAGAAGGGCAAAATCCACCCCAGCCAGGCTCGTGCAACCCCATGGTGTGGGCTTAATCCATAGCACCTACGTCATATTTTCTGACACTTCCATCAGAAAATAGCAGGTATCACTTCTTAGGGGCCCTTTGATCTTGCCTCAATGCATCACATGTATATTTTACGCAGTCCGTGCCCTTGATTGCATTTAGGGTGGCCAAGGCAGCACAATACACTTCCCCACAGCTCCTGCYGGCCTCCCACAGCATCCCAGAAAGCAAATACATCCATTTAGCCTGCTTTTGATTTTCCAGCCCGATGCAAGTGATTAGTGACCTTTCCTGGTGTATTTTGAGGGTTGGTTTCCTCCATCTAGTGAGAGCTGTGCCTGCTGACCTCAGATGATGTGTGGCCTCAGATAACACAGCCCATCAGCTGGCAAACCAAATAAATAAATAAATATTATTGTGACAAAGAGGTTGTGCTGTCCATCCTCCCTTCCTCCTGTGCCTCACCTGTGTTCCACCAGGGGCTTCCCAYACATTCCCACATACATGGGGCCTAATTCCAAATATAAACTACATAAAAAYCCAATTATTCTTACTCACACCCACTGGTAAAATACATTTTGCTGCACTCCAAGCAAGCTAAATTCTGAGAACAAGACATGTTTCCATGTTGYCCTATTCAAAGGAATTTAAAAATAYGTATTTACAATGATRCATGTATGACTGAAAGTTAACTTGCAATGAATGGCACCACAAAGCTGCACAATTTCTGCAATTCTGCCTTWTATATTTTAGATTTTTAACCTAAAGTTTCAAAATTCAAAATTCTAAAGTTTCTAAAATCTAAATTCTTCATTCTAAAGTGTATCTCTCTATAAAGAAAATTCTGCAAACTAAATTAAAAAAAAATACTTTGGGATCAGTAAAATTATCTTTATTTAGTCCTATTCAAAAATTATTTTTTAATCAGCTCTATTTGATTTCTAAGATTAAGCGATCACAGGTCACTTAGTAATCACTAAGCGAACAAATTGGCCTCTTGTTATTAAATGTAAGGTATAAAATAGGTATTAGTATGTTTACCACAGAAGTATCAGAGACTACTTATTTCTTGAGGATGTGGAGTGTTGATACTCGCATTAATCCCTCCTTAGCAACAGATATGGGAGGATGGACATTGATAAATAATTCTGAAGAGATTTACTCATTATTTTCTCTTGTTGTCTTCACTAGAATTCCTGTGTGTTTATGTAATGAAGTGTGTGAGGAAAAAAACCCACKTTTCAGTTCTTCAGGAAAAGTCGCTGGATTTCAGGAAAATGTTTTGTGAAACAGTTACAATTTATAACCAGAAGTCAGAAAGCCTCAGGATGCAGAAATTTATGACTGAAGTGCTAACATTCTCCATCATTCTACAAAAATACTCCTCTTCTTGTGTGCAACACTGTATTCTTATTTTTTGTGACTGGTACAGATTTGTAAGAAGGGAAAATTGCARTTTTGTGACTTTTCTTCTGAAAGACAACATGCTGTAGTGAGTGTTGAGACTGCATGTTGGGCAGACATTGTCACCTGTGAGTGCCTGTGGRTGGTTTTTGTCTCTAAAAGATGATTTTTGGAGAAAGGGCACAAGCTGAAACCATTATAAAACAAAAAGATGTGTCTTTTTACAAAAGGGCTCATTCAAGGTGTAAACCACTGAAGCTTTGTCTCTCTTCAGAAAACATAWKATTTCTATGTAATTTAATTGTTTAMATGGTTTGGGAGCAARTSGCTTTTCCAYGTGCTACTTTAGTCTCTAAGCCTCTTCAGAAARTGAAATTATAGAGTTAACTATTTTGGGGAGCAGGATGTACAGGAAATAAAAGAGAAAAGGGGCAAGGGTGTGAGCAAATACCAGCTCTGCTGTGGCATCTCATAGCAGGTCTGGCCTGCAGCCACTCCTTATCTTCYCAGAAATTAATTTGCCTATGCAGGAGTGGAGGAGAGAGGATAAGGACTGATAAATATCCCAGGAAATTTGACTTACAGGAAATGAAATTGTCATTTCACATTTCTGGTGCTCGTTCAGAGACCAGCGGGATAGGGGGAAAAAAAAAAGTATTTTTAGACTCGTTCAAAACCTAGAGGTGTTTTTCTTTTTTTAATCTGGAAGAACAAAGGGAACACATTGAGGAGAGCACAGCACCAACTGCTGATTTTTCCAGAAATGRACTTACCTACCACAAAAACCCCGTGGATGAATCCAGGAAAATGCCAGGTGCTATCTCTGCTCCCCACTTGCCGCCACCGAGATAAGCTGTGTCTCCTCCAAGGCGTTGCAACATAACAGCTTCAAGAAAACCACCTCATTTTTCAAAAGTTTTTATTGTTAAGTTTGAAGACTAGACAAGGTCGTACTGGTTTTACATCGCTCTACATGATTTAGGTATATACAAAAMCCATTTGAATATCACACAGCTTGAAGGGTTGCAAAGGTCGTTTGTGTCYGAGATACTTCTGTACTTACTGACACATCAGAAGCCAGCACTGAATATTATAGTTCACATTGGTTGTATAGCAAAGATACACTCATTTAGTATCCTTGGTCTTCAAAACTGACACTTAATTTGTATGAAGCCATTCCAAAAGAGAAAGTCAACCTCGGAGCCAGAGCCAGTTGMGGCGACGGGCCCTGAACGCCGATAAAAAGGAGCCTCGTGCCAGTGCTTTATTTCCCAGGCTATAAATGTAGAATATTACCTAGCAACACAAAGGTGAGGCCTGCCTACAAATACTTAGCTGGTTCAGGGTGAAGTTTAATTAGGGGAACACTTTTGGCCTTGTTCAATGTCATTGTTAACAATTAATTCAGAAGTCAAGGATTATTTCCGAGATTTTCTTCTGCCCCCTCTTAAGGGACATCTCCTGTCCTGCACTTCTGTTTTTTTTGGGGGCTGGTTGCTTTCCCTGGGAGAGAACAGTTGTGTTAATTTATAACTTGCCCCTTATGGCAATGGTATGCACCTAGACAACAAAATAAAATCAAAGGGAAAMTGTTTAATTCTATCTCCTAATCTGATTCCCACCTGTTTTGTTAAGTCTGAAGGATTCCACTTAAACCAAGAGCTATTTCAGACTGATACCAGAATTTGGTTCTGGAAGTGCCATTCCAAGAAGGCTTTTTGTAGCCAAGGAATAATGTCATTGGAAAACCTCCTAGYACGCAGGTTGAAACTGTAAGGGTGTCAGATATGTGATTTTTTAAATTAATTCTCATGGAGTATTATCACAAGGTATGAAGCTCTCCTTGTGAAGACTCTGACAGCTGACACAGGGCATGAGGGTGAAAATACTCAACACAAAATTAATAACAAATTAAAACTACTGTGTTACATCACATGAAAACCCTATATGCAGATGAAAGGATTACAATTAATTTACTAAATCAAGAAATATTAATTCAAAAGCAAAACTGAAGCCCAAAAGATTAATAACATGAAAAAAAAAACCCAACATTAAGAACAGAAACCAAATATTTCAGAAGAACATTAACACGAGTTTTTAAACCAGGAAGTCTAATTTTCTGAAATGGCCTTCTGGTTTTTTTGGATACAGTCAGTTAGTGAAATATCAACACGCTATTCTACATATCTGTAATTAAATTCAGGGTCAACTGCTCTCCCATAATAGGAAAATGTATTTAAGCCTCTTAAAGTATTGTGTGTTCATACCCTAAAGACTAGATTTTTCTTTTTYGTTTTTTTCTTTTTAACCTAAAGCCTAAATTGCAAAATATAGGCAGTAGATAATGTAGGGATAGACTTGTCCTCCATTATTCAGATTTTTTTTTTCTCGTTAGAAGTACCACCAAATTGATTGACTTTCTCTTTAAAATTGCTCCTTTTGCTTGAAGACCATTCCATATATACATCATTAAGGAATGCTGTTAACACAGTTACAGACAAGACAGTAACAGTCTAGTGGCTTTTGTTATGCAGCACAAAGTAAAAAATAAAGAACAAACTTAGCAGTGTTGCACAGGACCTCAACATTTCTTACACATACTTTTACCTTTACAGGACTCTTCTTTAGAAGTCTTTAAATGTCTAAGCCTTATAAAATAAATACTTGTATAAATACAGTTTAAGGATTAAGTCATTTTGTAGAGGCAGGGTGTTCTGTTTGCTAAAATGTGACAGTTTAAGTGACACTATCAGAAAACCGCCACCATTATATCCCCAATTCTTGTATGTAAAATTCCTGGCTGCTATTCTAGAGTCTTTTCACAGTTCAATGGATAATATATATTTAGTCTGTGGTGGAGAATGTGTGATTAAATGCAGGTTTTTTTTTTTGAAATCCAAACCATTTTGTTTCCAAGGTAAACTTTGCCCTTTGCAGATTGTGGGCCAGCGAGCTGCTGGCCTGGGAAGCAGTGCCCAAGTTCAGAGTTTTGGTGAGAATGGAACAGTGACAGAAAATATAATAAGTTCAGTGACATTTGCTAAAACATGCAGCTGCATCTCTCTCTCTCTCTCTCTCTCTCACATTCTCTCTTTCTCTCCACATCAGCATGGTATGAAATTAAAAGGTTGGCAGTAATCCCAAGTGCTGTTTTTTCAGGTCCCCTCACTCCCTGTCCTGGGATCTTTTTTAGTCTGAGGTGCTGCTATAGCTCTAAAGAGCATTTTAATCCAAGGGAACTTGGATTGCTCTTCAAAGATTGGTATTTGTCATCTCAATCGGCAGGGGAAACTGAGGCACGGGGGAGAATGTCCCCCCTACTTCTCCAATACTTTTCCTCCTAAAATCTACTTTTTAAGCTGGGGTTGCTATCATGCTGTGTGTGAAGCACTCCTGTAGATGGGGCATGATAGGAAACAGCCTCCTGGTGGCTCACTGGTGTTGTCTAAAAACAGGAGCAGAGGGTGACAAGGGCCAGGCTTTGGCGTGCTCCTAAGTCACCTCTTACCTTCTGGGGAGSAAAGCTGTGACTTTAGGAAGAGCCTAAAGAGGGAGGATTTCCTGGCAGTAAGGGAGTCATCCCTCCTGTGTGTCTTTTGGCACCTGGTTCCTTCACCCCACATTTTCCTCCTCGCTGGAATTCAGAGTGTTTGTGAAAGCAGTGATGGGGGTGGGCAGGTCACAGTCTGGGGCTGTGTGCTCACCCCTGGAAAAATCATCCTGGAATGGGATTTCTGATGGAATGTGGACTCACCCAAGATGAGACACCACAGATACCCTGGTGCCTCACCTTAGTCTCCGTGAAAAAGCACAGAAACTTTGAGAATGCATAAACTTTGGCAAATTCATTAACGTCATAATACGCTGATTTGGTTACATATGCAAAACAGGTGACATCTCCCAAGGAAAACAACACCAGCACAGCGTGATACTAAACAGAAAAGATGGAGGCCGGGTCTACAGCATGCAAAATAGAGAAGGAAAATGGGGCAGTTAGGAAAACCCTCCAGGTGYGTGGACTCTGCTGTCTGGATGGAAGTGGTGAAAGGTAGCTCGGAACATCACAGGTACCGTGTTCGAGCAGTACCGTGGAGAATTTCCCAAAATATTATGTCGTAAGAACTGACAGTGTTTGATAGGCACAATTACTATAATGCAGTCATCCCCAAGTAAACTTATTGCTAAAAGCTGCAGTATCACTTTTTGCAAGTAAGATGATGGTATGATTTATGGAGAACTCGTCAGCCCAATGTTCCTGAAGCTGCAAATGAGCTTCGTTTTTCTCTTCCCTTGTAAAAAGGATGCTGCTGTTTTGTTTTTTTTTCTTTTTTTCTCTTTTTCCCTCAACGCTTTTCAACTGGTGGTGAACATCTCAGAGGAGAACTAGGAGGATAATTCCACAGCAGAAGGGACAACACCAACAGATTTCAAGGGCAAAAAAAAACCAACCAAAAACCGGATCRGATCGTTTTTTAAAAGGGCAGGCTTAGACCTCCTGGCGAAAGACAGCTAGCGGCCTACCATAAAAAAATGAGCGAGCACTGGTTCATGGAGAAACCCCACTCAGCATCCTACAAGCTTCTTCTACAGCAGCAGGAGCGAGGCAGCTTCAGTCCTCAGCTGCACAGCCCAGCAGCTCGGAGCGCAGGGTGATGCGGCCGTACCACGACCAGGGCAGGATGCGCACGTGCCGGGCCAGGATCGGCGGCTCGATGACGTTCTTGCGGTGCGTGTCGTTGTCAAAGTTCCCCTGGAACACCTGTGGGGGAAGCAACGGAGGGAGGCTTTTAGTGGAAGTTCCCCCGGGAACGCCTGCGGGTGCGGCGGCCACGTTCCCTGAATGTRATTTCTTCTCGCCCAGGGTTTCTCTCCTGGGAAGCTGAGAAGCCTCGGAGAAAAGGAGAACAATTCTTATCTCATTTGCTTCTCCTGTGTTGTGCTCATGTGGAATGTGTTTGGAGACTGGTTACTCACAGGTGATTGCTTGATTGGACTCTGATGTGAGTTGTTTTGACTCATTGGCCAGTTGTGGTCAAGCTGTGTACGGGACTCTGGAGAGAGTCACAAGTTTTCATTATTATTTTTTTAGCATTCAGTAAGTATCTTTTCTGTATTGTTTAGTATAGTATAGTATTCTTTAATATAATATAGTAATATAAAGTAATAAATCAGCCTTCTGAGAACACAGACTCAGATGCATTATTCCCTCCCCTCRTCGGGTGTCGGGGTCTCTTGCTGGTCAGAGTGACCCCAAGAAATGTTAGAAAGTCTCTTTTTTCCCAGCTCAGTGCTTGAAGAAGGAGTCAGGGCTCTTCATTTCTCAGTCTCAAGGTTGTTTATTGTATCTTATCTATAAAATTCTTTCCCCTGTCCTGCAGAGGTCCATCCAGCAGGACAGTCAGAGGCATTCTGCCTGTCCTTGGGGCAGTGTTGTGTCTTTATACTAAAAACTACGTGTACAATATTTACAGTTACTTTCCAACACCCATCACCTATGTTAGACAGTGAGCTTCTACTCTAAACCAATCTAAAAGTGCCAACATCACCCAGAAGATGGAGGCCAAGAAGAAGAAGAAAGGCTGGACATGCYCAGATTCCTCCATCTGGCCCCCTGAACCYCCATTCTAAAAACCCCAAAATCTACTTTTTCACCCCATGATAAMYTCACTATCATTCTACTTAATTTGTCACGGCTTGCAGMTCTTCATCTGAGGTTGGTCACCTGCTCCACGGGTCATAATCAAACCCACAGGGGCATTCTGGGCTCTGTGCCAGGGTCTCTGAGCCCCCTGGCAGGGTCTGGGCTGCTCAGGACAGACAGAGGGAGGTGCTGGGTCCTGACAGTTGTGGTTGCCTGCATTTACAATAAGCAGGGAGGTTTTAAGGCTGGCCTATAGGAATGTGCCCCCTGTTGACAGAGTGACAAARCCATCCTTTGTCCCCACAAAMAGGAAAGAAGCCCAGAAGTTTCTCTCCYYGATTAGGTGAATAAGCCASCTCAYAGGGCCTGGGGGACTTCACCTCAAAMTTTAGAATAGCAAAATGGAAGGAGGCCAAAAAGTCCCACCTGGGTAATTTACTAGAAAAAGAAGAGAACAAAGAAATGAATGGCTTTTGTGAGGTGCTGTACCAGGAGCAAGAACCTCTTGCACCTGRCTTGGTTTTTCTCTGTAAAGAGTTTTGTTATTTTGCCTTTTATTAAACCTTTTTGTTTCCAACGCTRCAACAGAAGCCATCCTGCCAATTTTTATGCCTCCAAGGGTAGCTGAGCTATCTTGGGTGTGTTATAGGCCTCCAAGASCTTATRAGACCTGGCTGGRGGASGCTCATWTAACACTGGCCCAGCCCACGGTGAAACTCCAACTACCCTGGATCCGCGATCAATTTTTATCATTGGTACGCGCCACTTTTAATGCTGTTTAAACTTAAGGTTTAAAGTGGCAAAGAGAAGGYTGGGATTAGATTTTAGGAAGGAATCCTTTGCTGTGAAAGTGGGCAGGCCCTGGCACAGGGTGCCCAGAGCAGCTGGGGCTGCCCCTGCATCCCTGGCACTGCCCAAGGCCAGGSTGGAYACTGGGGCTGGGAGCMACATGGGATACTGGAAGCTGCCCCTGTTTTGACAGGGGTGGCAMTGGGTGAAATTTAAGGTCCCTTCCAACCCAAATCTGTGATTCYATGAGCCCCTGCCTCTGCTAAATCTTGTGATTCATTCACACTCAGCACTGGTGCAGGTAGAGCCTTCTACTCAAAGCTTCACCCACCGTTCCGCCAGAGCCACGCTCTGAAAGTTACACAAAAATCATTAACATTTAAAAAATTAAATGTCTTTTTACTTGGCATTTGTACCATCTCAAATGAATCCCAGGAGATGCTGTTACTGCTTCCGAGGAAATAACATTAATAATTAAAGGTAAGAATTTTTATTGTATCACTTATGAAAGTTGCTGGGATGCAACTATATAAACCCTTGTAAAATTGGTGATTATCAAGGATATTATCTTCTCATGTCAGACAAAAGTCAGCAGATGAATTAAGAGCATCAGSCTGTGATAAAAGTAAAACATCCTACAGTACAGTGCATGTTATGATCTTATTTCCACCTGTATTGGTTAATCCACACAAAAGTGAGTTACAAAACTCCTATCTGTGATAAATCAATGCCAGATATTTTCCCCTGCCAGCCACTATTTAAATTCAAAGGCCACAGCACCAATTTTTGGCAAAATGATCAGATTATCCCCTTGGGTTGTTTTCARTTTTTATGGGAAGTGTTCATTCTCTTAAAATGTCAGCCAATTCACTTCTCATTTATAAAAACTGACCCTGATGGCTTTTCGACTGAAAATGAATGACTGTTGTTTGCATCATGCAGAGAAGAATATAGACCTCCTGGAGAAGTGCTTATGTGACTGAATTAATGCAGAATTACAGGTTTCCTAGAAGTTCTCAGGAAAATATCAGAGTTTGAGGTGCAAGCTGGCTGATCTAGCATTTTAGCCCTGACTCTGGTTCCTTTGTGACATGGTCACAAAGATTTTGGTCTCTGTGCTGAACCTCTTTGGATTTTGGAAGCTTCTCCCCAGYGCTTTTCTTTCAGGGCATCAAATGAAACCCATCCCCTCCCCAGGTGATGAATTCCCCTTCTCCTCTGCCATCACAGWGGTGGGAGCATGAAAGGATGTGGGAGTCCTGATAGATGGATAAAGTAGCAGAGAAAATGACCACAGAAACATCAATTTTGTGAGTCTAAGGAAAAGAAAAAACAACCAAACAACCCAAAATAATTTAGCACAGGGAAAATAGTTTGCTGCCCAGGTACAGTGTTGATACATAAATCAGCAGGAGCTTGGGCTAACCAGGTTTGCTCCTCAATTCCAATTTCATTTGGAGCAAAAAATACATTACTAAGTTCATAATTGAAATTACACTGGCACCTTCCAAAACCCAAAATGCAGCTAAGAAAGCTTAGAAGTGTTTTTTGGTTTTTTGTTGGTTTTTTTTTCCATTTGATTTCTTGCACATGCATGTGAAATGTCTGTTATTTTTTGCCATGCTAGACAATATAGCTATAGCTCCAGTGTTCATATCTGAACACAGATATGAAAGATAAATAAAATTATGTGAGGCAAAACCAGCAACAAATACAGCTGAGGGAGGGAGGATTATGTCATTTACTTACAGAATGAGAACAAGATTTAAATTTTATTTTTAAGTCATGCATGATTTCGTTACCACTTGAACTGTCTCAGAGGTTATTTTATGCAAATACAAAATACACCTTTCCTCAAAATTCAAGATCTAGTTTCAAGAAATTAACTAAATGTGCTAGATCAGAAGAAGGATTTTGGGGAAGTAAATTTATCAGAAAGTAAGGGAAGCATTGTCAGCATCCACAAGTGTGACCTGCATAAAATATAACATTCTAACAGAAATTTACTTTTCTTTTCCTGTGGCCCCATGGCAAATTTCTTATGGGAAAAACTATACCCTTTCCCACTCCTCATTTACTTTTAGCCTCAATTCACTAATAGAGKCAAGGAATTCGGAAGGAGCAGGGAGGACAAAGGACAAAACACGAGCTATCAGTAGGGAAAAAAGCTATTTCTGTTGCTGAAAGAAAATTTTTTAATCTACCTGTTGTTTTATGCCCAAGCAGTCAATACTAAACGAGCCACCAAAGTAATTAAAACCTTTGGAAAGCTGATGCCTCTTAATGATTACTCCTCACATTTGTTTCTGAGCAGTTTTTTTCACGATAACTCTGAAGTTATGCCATGACTTTTTAAGATTTCAGAGGGTGATGCTGGAATTACAATATAACACTCTATGTAAAAAAAAAAAAAAAAATTCCCAATGATGAAACAACCCCAGGGTGATTTGTGCTCAAGGAATAAAGACCAGAATGTAAATTATCAATGTGTCAGGGCACACCTTCACTTTCAGCTCTGGGTGAGCGCAGGTCTGCTCCTGCCTCATCCCAAAACAGCAAACACAGAGAAAGAAGCAGCAAGAAGAAGGGGTTTTTTTGGGAGTTATTAAGCAGATAAGTCTCTCCAGCCAGAGAGGAGATGCTGCAGATGTCCATAAAACCATAAGTGGCGTGGGGAAAATCGATACCAGGCAACATTGCAGCATCCCCTCAGCAGGGCCAGGAGGGGCCAGGCAGTGACAGCAGGGTCATCCAGAGCCATCTAAAGGTCGCAGTTCCCCTTTCAACACATAATTAAACCATGGCACAGCTTCCACAGCCTTTAACCACCGCCAAAGATCAGATAAATGGAGAGGGGGGAAAAACAGCCGGGGCTATTAAGGACATGGACAGAAAAAAAAAAAAGAATAAAAATTCAGAGCTGGGAAAGGGCACTAGGGAGGAATAACAGCTTTACTTTTCCTGATGCCTTTTTGGGACTACCCAAAAACAGAGGCCAGACAAAAATAAAGGGAATTTGTCGCAGACATCTTTTATGAAAAATCCTTTCCTTAGGATTTTCCTCCTGAGAAGCTGAGAGGCCTCAGGAACAAAATGGAAACAATGGTTATCTGCTGCTGTGGAATGCAACAGGTGCATCTGGGATTGGTCTCTTGTGGCTGTTTCTAATTAATGGCCAATCACAGTCACCTGGCTCGGACTCTCTGCCTGAGACAGATGCTTTTGTTATTCATTCTTTCTTTTTCTATTCTTAGCCAGCCTTCTGATGAAATCCTTTCTTCTATTCTTTTAGCATAGTTTTAATATAATATGTATCATAAAATAATAAATCAAGCCTTCTGAAACATGGAGTCAGATCCTCGTCTCTGCCCTCATCCTCACACCCCCGTGAACACGGTCACAGGAATTAAAAGCTGTTTTGTTTATTGAAGGGCCTTCAGGTACATTTTGGGCAGAAAAAACCCACCAGGGGCTACACCCAAAAATGGACCACAGGTCACAGGTTTTCACACTTCTATAAGTTTGGTCCATTTGCATATTGGGGTGAATCTTCTAATTCCAGCTTCAGCTAATGAAGGCATTTACCSCAAGTTTGCCCTCCCAACTCACTTTTGTTTGCATTTCTGGCCCTGAGGCAGTGAGGTGCCCTTGGTTGCCAGGCCTGGAGAGGAATTGCTGTGTCTGCCCAAAATGGGACAGCAGCAGCTGACACTGAATGGGGAGTTCAGAGTTGTACACTAAAGAGCTGCAGGATCACAAATACATGGAAATTATAAAAGCCAAGATCCTAAGGCAGCATTCCAATCCACAGGATGCTCCTGGGGAGAGCTTCACCCTCCCCAAAACCGGGGGCTGCCACGTCACAAGGTGTCTTTCCTTTTGCACAAGTGGATCTCAAAGCTCCTGCTTTTTGCCAACCCTGCTGTAGAACGTTTCAGATTTTACAGTGTCTGCTTATGTCAGCCTGCACACTCAAAAAGGTGTAACTTGCTGGAATATTTACTCAGCAGCTCTAGCAGTTTTACACATACAGACCTTCCACACACTCCTCTGTAGCTCAGGCTCTTGCAGCTGCTGTTAAAAAAAAAAAAAAAAACAAACCCAAAAACCAGAAAATGCGTGCTGCTGTACTTTTAAATATGGCAAATTTATTCATTGTTACTTTATGGAAAAAAGAGTGAAAGTCAGGAAAACAGATACTGATATTCCCTGCTGAAAAGTCTGAAATACAAACAATTCTTGTTGATACTTGTGTCCAGCAAGCAATTTGAATGTCTTGATTTCAAACATTCAGTGAGATTTTTCAATGTAAACAAAGTGTTTTATGGCATTAGCAGAAAATCCAGATAATGACAGTGTAAGTTGATTAGAATTTTAAAAAGAAAACTGTTGTATGACAATAATTTAGGAGAAATACCTGAAGACTGTCAGCCTGGGGAAAGGAGTGTTGTCTGCTCTACCATTTTTCATACCTAGCAGAATATTTTAAAAATGTTATTTCACGGAGCAGTTAATCCTGCTCATATTAGAAGAAGAATATTTTATAACGAATATCCAGTCATGGCTCCTGTTTGGAGTTTTCTTCAGTGCAGAACACCTCAACATTCAGAAAAATAAAGGTGGCACGTGGATGTGTTTGTGGGGACATGCATTTTTGGAGTGAATAAGAGGAGGAAAAGTCATTTTTTTCTCTCAGTTACTATACATAAAGTCCACATACATCATATCCATTAATATCTTTACACAGCCTTTATTATTTCTCCATGTTCAGAACAGATAGAGGGAGATAAAATTTTAAAACCTATGAAACATTCTAATACTGTTTAGAATGTTTCATACCTTTAAAACTTATGGAACATACTCTAACATTCTCATACTGTCATTCCCATGCGATCTACACGTTGATGCTACAGAAATGGGCATTTATTCCACTGTACATGGCTTATAGGAGGTTCAAAGCCAAAAAGAGAAACATTTTGAAGACCAACCTGCCTCCAAAGATGCTTACAGAAATTCAAGGTAGGTTGTTAAACGAGCATTTTGTCTTTTGCTCATTTTTTCTTGCCCCAGCTGAAATGAGCATAGCTGGATCTTCACCTGACAAAAATCATGATAATTCAGCTCAAAGTAGYGGAAGTCACTCATAATTTAAACCACTGCAGATAAAAAAGTCACTTAGATTAGAAATTGCAACTACTATTGCAGATAAGGCTATCAAATAGTGATAATTTAAGTAATTTTACTCAAAAAAAATCATTACCTGTGCCAAGTATGTAGATTATGTGTAGGAATTGAACCTATCAGTGTAAACCAGATATCATTATAATTAAACATCATCAAAAAAGAAAAAAAAAGCATTAGCAAATCTAGCAGAAAGATTTTTGACCTGACATGATCTAACTTTTCTTTAATAAATAGGTTCCTGTCTCCTCTCACCCTGGCAATGGTCTGTGCACTCAGAAATGTATAAATTATGACGAGTTCATCGTTTTGTGTACAAACCCAGTGGCCATTTATGCAAATGTTGTCTACCTGCAGCTAATTGCTCTGCTGATGGCTGATGGTGACTGGCAGTGCTGCAGACTGCCAGGCTCCTTTAGGCTACTTTCAAATGTTCTCATCTTCCTGTAAGAAAACAGCCTCTGAAATGCCATTTGACACTGCAGCTGGCCTTGAGTTACCTACAGCAGGCTGTGCAATTTATAAATCACATGTGGAATGTGATTTAAAAAAAAAAGGGAAAAAAAAAATAGAAAGGTCAGATTTGGTTTGGATGTCCTCAGCTCTGGAGGTACAGTGAGCTACTGACCTCTAGTTGAGAAAAACAAGATAGCTATTAGCTCTGGTCCTGTTTCTAGGACATATTTTCTTCCTACGTGACAGCCTGCAATGTAATTTATTTTGCTTCTTGATGGCAACAAGCAAAGTTTTTGTATTTTTTCCAGGCAACTCATTCAGACTATTTAAAATGAATGAGAAGGGCTCCATTTGCTTTTTTTTTTAAACTTTTTTTCTCCAAGCAACTTTTTGTCTGCACTCACAGGAATTGAGCACAGATGCGAAATGAAATATCTGGCCATTAAAATAGCAGAAGCCAAGCAGGAGCTGCAGGAGACACTGTTCTTGGGACAGCTTTTCCTTGTGAAATAGTGCCAAAACCTGAACACCCCATTTCCTTCTCCTCTRAACCACTGTTTTGTTAAGGGTTGACCAAATTTACAGGCTGCACACAGCGTGCAAGAGGTTATATTTTATGTATTTATAAAAATACATAAATAAAATATATTGTGTACAGCATAATACAAGAGACCAGAAGTTTTCTCCTTTGTAAATGAACTTCAAAAAATKATGAGGAAGGAGAAGTGAACAGCCCCAGGAATTGAGTGAGATCTGCTGATCTGTTAGGACTCATCCTGTAAACAGATCAGCAGTGGGATGCTGAGCACCTGATGGGTTTAAGTTCTCAGCTTTTGCCTAAATAAAGTCACAATTTCATTATAAAGTCACAATATTCACCCACAAATCATTATTACCAGCCTACCAATATCTCCATAATTTTTTGTCTGTGACTTTAAAARTTATTTTTTTTCCTTTCATCCTGTCTTCCTTTCCCTGAAACACTTTGGAGCCACCTTTCCCCTAAACTTTTTTGATGGTTAAACAAAGCAGGGTGAGGGCAGGGTGACTAAATCACCTGCAGGAGAAATAAGAAATCTATGTGTTCTGTCCTTCATAGAATAAATCAGGATGTTCAGTTGATAAATAGGACTGATGAGGGTAAAATATGAGTATTTATGCTTGTTGCTGTTGATGGTTGTTGGTATCTACCTTTTG
>JACDOX010000227.1:207857-257584 GCA_014549065.1 Cardinalis cardinalis | reverse complement strand
TTTGTTTGTTTGTTTGTTTTTTCCCAGTTATCTTGAATTTGGTAGAAAATCTCACCTTAAGATAAAGAAATTTTAGCGTATCCTGTTCAAAGGTGGTAATGTCAGACTGGACCAGTGGTGCTGCTCCTCTCCTGCTCCTCATGGATGAGGTACAGCACTGCTTTTTCTCCTGGTGGCTTTATCTTTATTTATATTTCTGTCCCAGTGCACACAGAGCAGGGTTTCTCTCCAAATCCCATGGGAGCACTGCATCCACCCAGCTGGAGTGGTGAGTGTCAAAAAGGGTTTACTGGGTGACTCTCCATTCCTCTGGCTGAAGAAATTTATGCATTTTCAGTCAGGAAATGGATGATGGAAACTGAGGAGAAATAGGTTTAAGTACTCCAACCAAAAGAAAAAGGAAAAAATGGAGATAAAATCAGTTTTTTGTGTCCTCTGAGGACAGGGTGGGTGTATGGCAGCAAGAGGATATTTAAACRCTGGAGCTGACTGTTTATAGAATTTTCATCACAATCTGTCTCTTGGAACATACTAAATAATAATCTGAGGGAGGATGGTACAGCCTGGTCTGAGGTGAAGGACAGGTGAATGAACTAAGCCTTAGCTCTGAAATTTACCTGTCTGCACCTACCCCAAGGCGACAGGAAGGGGACTGGGGGTTCTTGAATCCCATTTTCTGTGGAGGGTGCAGGAGGGGAGGACCACAGTGCCTTTGGAGGTCAAAAGGTGCATTCCTAAGAGCTGTCTTGAGACCCTTTCCAGCCCTACATCCTACAAAGTTTTGCCAAGTTCAGTGACTTCTGGAAAGTCAGACTCTGTCATCAAACTTTTAACTTTTCTAGATGCTTTTGATATAGATAAATAGCACCCCCAAACCAGATATTTCAGTTTGATGTTTGTGTACCAAAGGCTGAGGTCTGGACTCAAATCAAGTGAATTTATTAATTTTGTACGCATTTAGATGCAGAAATCCTAACTTCTAATTTCCAGTGAAGTGCATTTGATCTTGTTGTGTTGATCTTTTAAATGATCTTGACTTGTTGAAGAATCATAATAACATGCAWCTATTTTATTCTCAGGGATGTTAATTAATACAGGGTGTGATACATTTAAATGAGACAACGATTAAGAGTTTTCCATTGCTCCTAATGGAATATGTGTGCAGCAATTAACAGTCCATCTGCTGAAGAAGGCAAAAACAATTTAATTGCTTTGGCCAATGGTACAAACAAATGCAGACTGGAACAGTACTTTAAGTCAGAGTGCATTTTCTTTTAGATTTGCTGTGATTGTGTTATCACCAGGGACTCCAACCCGTGTTCTCCTTTGCAATAAAATGAATGCAGGCACAAGTTTGACTTGGAGAGAGCATTTATTTCACTTTCCCCTCTCTTTTTAAATGCCAGAGATTTAAAATAGGGTGTGTACAAAGTACTGAAGCCACTACCTGTCACTTAAATTGAATGTATTTGTGATATGCCTGCCTAAGGTGAGCTGTTTGCTTCCAATTCTTATCTGACAGGCAGTTATACCAAACACACCCACAATCAAAAAAACAACAAAAAAAAAATCATTGGTGTAAGAATCTTCTGAGCCAGGTGGCTAAACCAACTGATCTTGTTTTCCCTATCTAAAATCCTTTAGCGAAAAAAAGTCTCAGTTTGGGTAAAAGCCACRGTGAGGTGACATTTGGGTTTCAGGAATTCACAGTCTGGATAGCAGGGCCTGACAATGCAGACACAGGAACACAGCCATGCAAATACCCAATTTAGGATATATATTATGCATAAATACTCAATCCACCAATAACACATTCCCCTAATCAATGACCTTTAATCAATCAGTTAAAATCTGTGCAATGTGGCAGATGCAGTTGCCTAACCCCCTCATCATTAGGTCTCCCTGTACTCACACAGCTCATTTCAATGCATATCAAAAGTTTTCTCACTGTTTGAAAGAAAATTAATTTAATTGACTTACGTGAGRAATATGTCAGTTTATTTCCCCAAGAATTTTTATTTATACTAAGAAATATAAGTGGGAGCCTGAACATTTATCACCGTGAATACCCAGATTTGAGATGTTATCAGACACATCAGCCATCTGGTATTTTAATAAATCCATCTTTTGTTTCAATCAGACAGAACCCTACTAAGAYATTTAATAAATAATTCACATTTTGTCATCTTGGTTAACATTTCCCTAGGCGATGCATATGCTGTWATATTTTTCCTAACAGATGATTATGAAATTTAGGTATTTGCAGTATAAAAGTGTTACCACAGTTTAAAGGAAATGTATAATGAATAACAAGAGAAAAGTTAAATGCTTCCAGGTAAATCAATCARCAAACCTATACTTTCCCTATGCCTCTCATTAAACATTTGCAGAGGAAGTTGTGAAACTTTTTTAATGTTTTTTATTTATTTTATAGTGTAATAAAAATAATATTTTCAGTGAGTATTTGAAACCCTAGACATTAATTTCCAGAAAAAAAMTCAAAAAACCCCTGTCCAAAATGGCTGGGTAACAAGGATGTGCTTCACAGGAAATCACWGAAAATAGTCCATACTCACCAAAAAATGCCCTGAAACACTTTTTTTTTTGAGTATACAAATACACTGCTRTTTACACACCTTCTGCTCTGCTGTGATTAATGGAGAACTGTAAAGTTTTATGTATTTAACAGCATTAAATCAGATGCATGGCACTGGTAGGTGTGAATGTCATTGTGATTTGTGACTCTTTTATTCACCCTGACTCCACCCTGTGCCATMCCCTGCATATGGAACCCAATTAAATAATCTGCAGGCCCTCATCAGTGGTGTCATCACAACCAAAATACTGATTTTTCTCTTTGCTTTACCTTGTCCTTCTTCTGCTTTTCATCCTGGTATATTTTCCAGTGCTCCCCATCGTTGCTGTATGCAAGCTTGTAGGACCCCACGAACTGGACGTGCCCAAAATCTTTTGCTCCTTGGGTGATTATCCCAGTGATCTTCGTAGGGATGAGCAAGTCAATCTGAACAGAACAGATTAAAATTAAAAAAAAAATCAGAAATGAAAAAGCAACCAACAAAAACAAAACCAAACCAAACCAAACCCTACCAAAACAACAACAAAAAAACCCCAAAAAAACCCAAAAAGCCAAAAAACCACCAAAAACCCCAAACAAAAAGGCCCCAAAAAACCAAAAAACCTCACCAAAACCAAAAACATCAAAAAACCCCCGAAAAAATAAACAAAACAAAAACAAAATCAAAAACAAAAACAAAAACCCCCAAACAAAAAAGAAACCCCAACAAGCAAACAAAAAACCCCAAAAAACCAAAACCGAATTTTAAAAGCCCATTAACCCCCCCCTTAAATTAATTTTTAAAAAAATTTAAAAAAACCCAGAGGAGAACATATTTAGAACACTTTCTGTTTCCAGTCTGGTTTCTGGTTTTGCAACACACCAAAGCAAAATGGTGCAGCTTTGGTCCTCTCACTGTGCGCTGACACCATGGATAATAATTTACTTCTCCAAGCTCTAATTTCCCCTTTTCCCCCCCGTTTTTATTTACTTATTTTTAAATTTATTTTTGATACCACCTAATGGCACAACATGGAATAATCTCACACCTTTCTCCATTGTGCTRCGTGTCATACATGGCACCCAAAAAACCCAGTTAATTTACAGTGGGAATGATCTGCAGCTAAAAAATATTCCCATGTGCTCATAATACTCAGAATACATGGCTGATTCCCCAAGTGCCTTTCCATTTCCTTCTCATGCTTTAGTAAGGCTCTTAAAACATTTTAAGCTATCACGCTTCTTTTCCCCCTGAAATTCCTTCTCACTTTACGCCTTTCTTTCTTTTTCTACCTGAAAAGCTCAAAGTTTCTCATTTCTAGAATTTTTTTTTGAGTTTTCTATTTTATACTCTTAGCACAATGCTTTTTAAAAATGCAAGGCAGGAGTCTTAAAACCTAATAAAATCTGAGCTTTCAAGTGGTTTCCATGTGAGTCAGCACGCCTGTGCTCAGTTCTTTGTGAAACAGAACCCAGCACTGAATGTAACAGATTTGGGCCAGATGCCTTGGATTAAMATGATCAAGAAAGAGAATGCAGTAGCAAAAGTAAATTGATCTAATAATGTAATTTCAGAGGCAGAATGAAGGAGTTGAACTCCCTATCAAAACTGATATTTTCTTGAAATTTGGGAGTATAACTGAGGTTTCTTTCCATGTCCTCCAGCAATGTGGCGAGCCAGTAAAGAAGAAATAAAAGAAAAGGTAGATTTATTTCAAACAGTAAATGGCTGTGAAGCAGTCGGCATTTTTAAAATTGTCCCTTAAATCAGGCAAGGGAGACTCAGAGTAAAACTATTACAGTGAAGTGAGAGGAGTGCTGAACTCCACGAGCAGGTTGATTGACATCTTTTTACAGAAAAAAACAGAAATTAGAAAGTGAAGAAATAAAGAATCTCTGGCTGATGAAATGCTGAAGRTCCAGTGCTGGATTTTAAGGAAGCTGAGGACCCCTGACCAAACTCATGTTGGATGAAATATGGGGCTGGGGAGAAGAACAGATGTGCTGTGGAGCATAAGAAATTAATAATAAGGAGAGAAACAGAAACAAATGAGCTTGAGAAGTCAGCTGGTCCTGGACAGGGCCTTTGAAAGATGGAAACTGGGGTTTGGATTTGTGTCCCAGGCCAGGCTGGACAGRGATTGGGGCAGCCTGGGAYGGTGGGAGGTGTCCCTGCCATGGCAGGGGTGGCACTGGAWGGGATTTAAGGTCCCTCMCAACCCTTCAGACCATCCTGGGATTCTGTGAGAACAGAATGAAGAAAACAACTGAAAAGTGTAAGAGTWTATTTATAAGAATAGAAGAGGAAAAATTCACTGTTTAGAGCAATCAAACAAAGGAAGTCTGGAGATCCCAACATTGGAGCAAAGAGCRGCAAAAAACAATAGCAAATCCTTTTAAGGAAAGGAATTACTTAAAATGTTCAGTACTGAGAYACCAAAACAGTGAGGGGAAATGTCAGGGTCTGTAGATGGCTCAAGAATTTTGGTTCTGCCAGAATAAACTAATTTATTGCCGTCATTTATTGCCAGTGGCAATGTTGAGGCACCTCAGGATGTCCCTGGRAGGCAAAACTGTGTTCCTGTTGTTCAATGGGGAGAGAGAGGGACTCAACCAGAGCAGGATCCTGCTTTGGAAGCTTTCATGGATGGCTTGAAGGGACTTTTCTCTTCTGTAAGGAGTGCAGGGGAGCYGGGTTCCACAGCCTAAGTGGGCCCCTGGGAAATGAGCACTGCTAATTAGTGTAAGTCTTTCATGAATTAATAAACACCAGGTCTCCAGACCTTGCTTCCAAATATTTTGGAGTCTAAATGAATAGTCTGTTTTTCTAAACAGACTGATCTGGTAAGGAATCACTAATTGGTCCCCACTTTCAGGCAGCTTTTGAACTAAACATTTCAGAGTCAACTTTAGATTCTCTTTATAAATAATTTTGACATTAGCATTTTACAAGTGTAACCTCTTTTTAGCAGAGAATGCTTCTTATACTAAAAGTCAATGTCTCTCCTGTTAGCTTGAAAAAATGCCTCCACAAAACCAGCTGTTTATTTTTAAAATGTTGAAAGTGAGCTGAGAGGATTTCACAAATATTTAACATGGCCATGACACTCAGAGTACTCCTCATTGAAATTCAGAACAGGGAGAAAAAAAATTTCTCATTAAGATTCAGGGGATTCTAAAGGTAGAATCACAATAAATCTTTATTATCACATACATCTAGTGTTAATAAAAATGTCCTGGTAATGATTGTTTTGTGCTTATAGGACATATCCAGTGGCCTTGCACTCTTGTTCAGAAAATGATGTGGGAAGCTGGAAGATAATTTGGCTTTGCTCAGTTTGTTTTTTTTTCAATAAGACTTATATAGGACTGTGTGGAATATGTGTGTGTGGGCTTTTTTTTGGAAAAAAARATGTGAAAAAAGAAATAATGAATAAATAGACTCTCTTTTTAGGTCTTGACAATACGGACAACACATATTGCTGGAGATGAAGGAAAAGAATACAGGATATAGCACCAGCATTTCTGTCTCATATTTTAGCACTTAATTTACTTATTTATTCRTAAGCAGATGAGAAGTCTTCAGGCAAAAAAATATCATTATTTACATTAAAGAAATGCAGCTTTTACTTTGTAGCCTCATTACCTTCTACCTTGCTTTCCATTCTTTGTACTGAAACTACTTTAGAGCAGAAAGTTGAGGAGAATTTACACCACCTTCTAGGTAAAACATCCGCACTAAAATAGCCTAAATGAAAGTCATAACTTCCCATCAGGACACAGAACACTTTTATTCAGTTAGTGCAGTTTGCAAGTAACAGGCAATCAAACAARTTACCAGGGAGAGAAGTTGAATTAAGACACAACCAGTGTGTACCCTTCAAAGCTGAATGTGATTAACAGGATTAGAATGTGACTCTGGCTTTTTCAGTGCAGCAGAATTTAGAAGGAGGTAGAGGCAATTAGTCTGCAACTGAGAGGATCATTAGCTGGTTACAAGGAGAACCATGGTCTACAGTTAATGTACATTTCTACAAGCAGCTGATCAAAAGGCAGTTTAGCATCTTGTGTCTGAAAGAAGCCTCTTGGGCTGTAGCTATTCCCTTTTCCCACCTTGTTTCAGATGTTACAGACAAATTYGGGGTGGTTTGGAGGGGAATTAATTTCAGGAGAGCACAAAGATGAATACACCTGAGMAGCGGAGCATTTCTAAGGAAGCACTTGCATGGACGTGCAGCCCGAGCTCGGGGTCTTGGTGTGCCCTTCATGGGATGATCACCAGAGATTCCTTGCAACCTCAGCCATTCTCTGCTTCTCCAGCACATGGCAAAACCCAACCATGCTGCCCAAAATCCCAGAGAAACAGGGATTTTATTCAGCATTTACACTGACAGACGCCACAGGGGAGCAGGAGCAGACCTGCACYGCTGACAGCACAGAGCAGGGTGTCTGCACAGCTGTGCTGCAGGGCTCCCACTTCCAGACAGCCTGGGCCACCTTTTCCAGCACATCTTTTGGCTTAATTTAACCTGAAGGGAACCCACGGTTTGTGAGGATAGCCCATCATGTGAAGCAGTGCATGAAAAGTGAAGGTGTCTTCAAAWATAACACACTCCTCATCAACCTGGCAGTGTCAGAGGAGCAGAAAGAGSCCCCAGGATGCAGGGAGTGCCAGGCTCTGTTTCACAGTGAAGATGATGGTGAAATGCCTCACTGTGACTTTCAGCTGTTCATCATTTCAGGAGTATTTAAAATGTTCAGTTAAGTCCTGCCTTTGTACAGACATTGTGGTTCTGTTCCCGGTAGAGCCAATGCTACGGTCAGCTTTTCTGGTAATTTTAGGCATGCCATTTTTTCTCACAGGTTTTGTTTTATTTGCCTTTGTGATCCTGTAGACTGTGTTTTATGGTTGCTGTTTCGGGTTTTTGTTTTGTTTTGGTTTTTTTTTTGGTGTTTCTTTTTTTTTGTTTTGGTTTTTTCTGTTTTTTGGTTGTTTTTTGTGGGTTTTTTTTTGTTTGTTTTTGGTGGGATTTTTTGTTTGTTTTTTTGGGGGAGGGTTCCTTTTTTTTGTTGGATTTTTTGGTCTTGTTTTTTTTGTTTGTTTGTTTGCTTGTTTGTTCATTTTTTGGTGGGTTTTTTTGTTTGTTTGTTTGTTTTAATCACTCATCAGATAACACTGATGAATGCTGGGCAACCTCAATCCACTTGGCAAATACACAGTCACTGGGATCAGAAATAAAGAAACCTGGATCCAAAGAATATGACAACTGGAGGGAGGCACTGCCAAGATGGGGACAGTTCYTACCCTTAGGAGACTGAAAAAAGAAGGCCACAATTGTCTCCAGCTGCTAATTCACCAAAGTTCAGRCCTGCCTGTTAAATATCCTGATATCACAGTGAGGCCTCAGATTATTTTGGGATGCTTTAGATAATGGCTGGAACTCACGGCTGGACACCAAACTCCACCAATGTGCTTTCCAAGTAATAAAAGAAGAGTAAATAACTTGTCCCGAGCAGGTTATTTACTCTTCATTTAAGACCTCATGATTGCCCTGATTTTTCCAGGGTGAGCTGGCACAGTCAGAGCTGTTACCTCCGCCCTAAGAAAAGGAAGGACAGGATTGCAGTGTCCTCATCCAAAAGGCAGAAACACAGCTCTCCTCATCTTGCTGCATCAGAGGAAGGTGCTTTGCACTCTCCTCCATGCCCAAAATCTGGATGTAAAAGAAAATCAGTGCTGGTACAGTATGCTTGCTGCAGATGTGCWACATCTGAATGTTTCTAAAAGCATCTCACCAGCAGCTCTCTGTTCTGTAAACTGAAACTCAGCATTTCAGGCTTTTTKTTCCTAAAGCCTAAATATTAAACCCACAAAAAACCCAAACCTCAACCAAGTCCAAATTATAATCCATCATGACCAATTGGATCTAAAAACTGTTATGGGGAAAAAACCAACTGAGCTACTAGAGGCTCTTTATAGAGAAATCTGATTTTCATCACAGCATCTTCCATACCAGAGAAGTTTTACTGTGTAGTCTCTTAAATATGTATTATTAGGATAAATAGCTAATAATGTAACCTTAAAAAAATTAAACTTATGACAGAAATTTAATTGCTCTAGAAGAAGCCATAATAACTTAATAGAAAGCAGCAGTTTTTAGCATTTTGATCAATATTCCACTATACAGGATTTTCATGCTTCCTAGGCAAAACAAAATGAAATAAAATAAAATAAAAAGTTTTTCATTTAATTGGRTATTAGCTTTACAAGCTGTCATATGTTTAAAATTAAACTTCTTTTCAAATTTAATTTAATAGGTGGAGATGGGTTACTTTCAAATAAAGTAAGACAGGAGAGTCACTCTTTTTCTCCTTTAAAAATGTGGATTKTTTTTTTTACTGGCTTCTTTTTTTTGCTTAAGCTTAGACCTTCAACATGATTTTAACACGGTGTCACTATATTTTTAATGCCTGTGGTCCTCTAGGCTAAGATAATAAATACTGGTCTTATTTTCTTATTGCTCTTAATTGCTTTTCCCTCTGAATGACTTTATGGCTGCAGTAACTGCAATGAAGAAACAGGGTAGGAAGAATTCCTTGTACCATCAGCAGTCTCCAGTACAATTTAAAAGTGATAAATTGGAGGRTGAAGCCTGTTCTTTGTAATCTCCATGGGCCATCAAAAATACCTCTCAGGCCATTCTGCTGAAAATTTTGGAGTCTAACCCACAACCAGGCTGAAAACTTACTTTATTTCCACCAGCAACTTCTTAAGTAGCCATTACTTCTTAAAAAGTACAGATTGTGTGAATCCTTCCCTATTTACATACTGAATRATCCCTCTTATATAGCCATTACTGGAAAAGGAGGAAAAAACCCAGCTAAGTTACTATAATAKTTTTTCAGCACTTCAGTAAAAATTCAGCTAAAACAGGTGTATTTGATCAACTATTGGGACATTTTCAGAGCAGTATCTATTTATTGCAGACCAGATTTTTTAAATTTTAAAAATAAATTTAGATTTTAAATTAACTACAATTTAATAAACTGTGAATAATCCCATTTCATTGGTATTTCAAAAAATTAGATATTAAAAAAAAAAAAAAAAAAAAAAAAAAAAGTAAGAAAAAAAGAAGAAGAAAGAACTGTTGGGTCCTTTAAGGCAGATGCTGTGCTGTGGTTGTATCAGCACCTTGGTAAATCCTGCCCACAGCACACACGAGGTAATTCTGTTTTCCTCCTGATCCTGCGAACCAGAATGAATTCCACAGATCTGGATAACTCTCACATCTTATCAGGAAGAAAGGGCAATGCCAGCACCAGGTATTTTAAGGTCTGAAGTGAAAGAAAATGCAGGGTTTTGAGGTGATAACATCAGTGATTATTAAATCCATAACCTTTTCTCCTACCACTGGGTATTTCACATCTGTGCACGGGATATTCTCGCCGTAATCGTGATTAGAGGATTTCTGAAGAGATGGCACAGTTGGCTGAATTAGTTACCAACAGCCAAGAAACCACTAATAAAACGTCTGTCTCTCTGCTCTGGGACAGTCAGAGCCCATCAGCCCTTGAGGATGCCAGGATATTTAAAAATAGCCCATTAAATTACCAGYGATTAAGCGGGCTTAGACATCTGGTGGAGCTCGGAGAAGCCTTTGAGCTGCTTTAGTGCACTCCAAGAGCTGATAAAATCTGGGGCACTGTCCTGTGTGAGGTCAATCACTTGGAATTCTTGTGGGAAAGCCAAAGGCAGAACAAAAATTAGCCATTAAAATGAAGCAGGGAGAATAAAAGTATGAATATGGTCACGACACAGCACACTGACTGTGCGTTACACT
Source organism: Cardinalis cardinalis (assembly GCA_014549065.1). Classification (NCBI taxonomy): domain Eukaryota; kingdom Metazoa; phylum Chordata; class Aves; order Passeriformes; family Cardinalidae; genus Cardinalis; species Cardinalis cardinalis. Next base: position 247,168 of record JACDOX010000227.1, on the reverse strand, counting down.
GCTCTTCTGCTGCCAGCATTCCCAGCACCTATTTATGGACAAAAATAGACAAGGCAATGAGAAAAGAAATTTAATTTACGCTCAGTTCTTTATACAATAGCCAAGAAGGCAAAACTTGCAAAAAAATTTCATCATCCTGTATGATAATATGAAGTAGCTTTATTTCTGGAAGACGTAATCTGAAGGAGCTCTTGCTGAATTTACAATAATGATGCTGAGAACTTTTGATCAAATTTGTTGGGGGTGAAAATATAGCACAGAGAAGAACAATTACACACTTAAAAAAATTGAAATATTGACTATTTCCATTTCTGCTTGTCTACTTTTRATTTTTAAATAAGGAAAAAATCATGTTGAGATGGTAGGATTGTTCCAYTCTCTTCAGACATAGAGAGGAGCAAGACAGGAGTTCTGTGCCTATTTTTATTGTATTAAAATATATCTCAAGTTGATAAGGAAATGCATCAGTAAGAATTCCTGCATGCCAGKGCTCTGTCCCAGTGGAGTTTCCTTAGTTTGCTGTTAAAGAGCATTACTGGGAATCTCAGGTTCTGGGGTGGATTAAGCAGCAGCAAAATACAGAGAAGAAAATTTGAAATATAAGCAGAGGAAGAATGAAATTCATGAATTTAACCATGAATTTCAGAATGGCACTTGATAGAAATGTGAGGTCTAGGGAAGTTCACATCTCATAGCAACACTTGCAAAGGCAGCCAGSAGAAATATGGGTGCCTTTGCTTGCGTTTTTCACGGGTTTTTGGAGCATTATGGGTTTTAAATGGAAATCAAAGGCTGGTGATGCAAAACCTGGGAAGACAAAACCTCTTCCCTGCAAATGAAATATCACAACTTCTGCTTGGCTTTCAGCAGAGAGGATGAGACAGCAGCTCTTATGGCAGGACTGATAAATATCTTTTTATAAAGTGTTGGGATCATAATCTACACACAAGCAGCTCATTTTGTTTTTAAAATGAAAATTAATGGTGGTAATATAGAAGTTCATTATTTACGTGGCTGTTGTTTTTGTTTGTTTAAGGCCTTGAGCTAGGTGGGAAAATATTTTCATGTTCCCCCAGGTAATTAATAATGTTGCAAATATTTTCTGGAGCACATAAAAATGTCTCAATAATGTATGAGTATCTGGGCTACAGATCGATGAGCAGAGTGGAGATAAGCTTGCACACCAGATACTGCAAAGTGACTAATAATTAATATAACTACTGAACTGTTGAAACACTAACAAAAACCTGCCTGTAAGCAAAGCTAAGTCTTCCTAGAAGATAAGTGGGGTTAAGGCTGGAAGTTTCTCCTTGTGTTTAAAAGCTCTGACTGCATAATTCTTATTTTTGTAGGAAACGTGGCCAAGACAGCATCACTCAGCCATTGTTTCTAAGAATGACTTGGCCCATCTGTCAGCAGGAATTATTATGCATAACCTGTTCCATACAGCTATGCTGCTGTAGCTATACACTAAAAATGACAAAACTGTGATACTAGATTTTGAAAACAACAGCAAGCTGGGTTGTTTTTGTTTTCTTGGTTTTTCTTTTTCTTTCTTTATTTTTTTTTTGTTTGGTTTGTTTGGGGTTTCATTTTTAGTTTTTTAAATTTTTTTTGTGTGTGTGCACTATCCTTTGAAATGTTAAGGCAAGTGCTTTTTTTTTCCCCCTATGATACACTGTTAATAACCAGCACAAAMATATAAAATGGGTGCACTATATTGTAGAAAACAGCTTTGGCTGTTTTAGCCAGAGAAGTATTTTTCCAGGTTTACAGAAGAAATCAGATTTCTCTTCCCTTTTAGTCTGAATGTCTTGTCACTTCAAGGTAATAATCTCATAATACACTTTCCTGAATGCAATTAGAAGGTCTATTAATCTTCATTCTGCAGGACACAGGAAAGATTATCTGCTATTAGTCAAAAGGACACCCTGGAGCCCCTGTTGCAGAGCTTGGTAAACAGACCTCTGGTCAAAACAAGCCTGGGCTCTCCTGGCAGGACAGACCCAACCCTGGGACTGAGCTTTGATCTGGCATGGATTTATTTCCTTGGCTTTSCAAACCCCCTGCGAGGCCACGGCTGATTTTGGGGATTAATGCTCTGCCGAAAGCCTTGGCCAGGAAGAAGGGTGTATTTAACCATGAGTTTCAGAATGGCACTGGATGGAAATGTGGGGTCTGGGGAAGTAAATGTGTCACAGCAACGCTTGCAGAGGCAGCCAGGAGAAATATGGKTGTCTTTGCTTGAGTTTTTCTTGGGGTTTTGGCACATTATGGGTTTTAAATGGAAATCAAAGGCTGRTGATGCAACATCTAGGAAGACAAAAACCCTTCTCTTTTCCCAGCYTGGCAGTTGAAGAAGGAGTCAGAACTCTTCTATTCTTGTTCTCAAGGTTGTTTATTGTTCCTTATCTGTAACATTCTTTCTCCGACCCGCCAAGGTCTGTTCAGCAGGTCGGGTTGAGGCACACTGCCCGTCCTTGGGGTGGGGTTAGCTTTTTATACTAAAAATTACATGTACTTTGTTTGCCATAACTTCCCAATACCTGTCACCTATGTCAGACAGTGAGCTTCTACCCTAAACCAGTCCAAAAGTGCCAATATCACCAGAAGATGGAGGCCAAGAAGAAGAAGGAGGAAGGACAGGACATGCCCAGATCCCTCCATCTTGCCTTCTGAACCCCCAGTCTAAAAACCCCAAAAATCTATTTTCCACCCTGTGATAAATTCACTATCTTTCTACTTAAACTCTTTTGACTTGTAATTCTTCTTATAAAGGTTGGTAATTGTTTTTCCATGGGTCAAGATCAAAGGCACACAGGTCTTGGGCTTCCATAAGGAAGATGTCTCTACTGAGACATTCCTCGAGCCCTCTAGGRCAGCCAGAGGAATTTCCTGGGTTCTGACACCTCCCTACAATTAAATATCACAACTTCTGCTTGGCTTTCAGCAGAGAGGATGAGACAACAGCTTTTGTGGCAGGACTGATAAATAATTTTTTTTAAAGTGTTGGGATCATAAACGGGCTCATCTGACGCACAAGCAGCTCATTTTGTTTTTGAAATAAAAATTAATGGTGGTAATATGGAAGTTCATTATTTACGTGGCTGTTGTTTTTGTTTGTTTAAGGCCTTGAGCTAGGTGGGAAAATATTTTCATGTTCCCCAATGTTACAAAAAGAAATTAAAAAATCTCTATCTCCTGTCAGAAGGGAAAAAAAACCTCAAAAATGCAACAAATCAGCCAAACAAAAACCRGCCAAACCACTAGGTCCTCCCAAAACAAGCAAACAAACAAACACCCCCAGACATAAAAAACCCTATAAATATTCTGAGATATAAAGTGAAGTATTTTGCTTTTGGAGGAGCTGATCTACGTCTTGTCCATTAGGCCTGCTTGGTTCAGGCTCACTTTTGGTTCCAGGTATTGAAAAGCAGGACCATGAAAATGGACTTCCAAATTCCAGARAAAAGTAACAACTGAGTAACTTTTACCATTTTTAATATATATGTATTCCATCTTAAGCCTATGTAATGGAGGTTCCACAAAAACTGACTGACTGGGATGAATCACAAAAATTTGCAACAAGAAACTCKGATAAAATCAACTGTCAAACAGTTTAAAACCAAATTTTAAACTAGAACCCACAGACACAGAACAGCCAATTCAAAATGCCTTACATTAAATTAAATATTAACTAAAGCTTGTCTGCAACCAGACCTTTTGTATGTAGAAGTGTTAAAAAAATTGATTTGTCTCTGCAATGTGAATGTCACTTTTCATATAAATAAAAGGTTGATTCTTTTAATAGTGGAATGAATTTCTATAGAAGAGATTTCAAAATTATATTTGAAGTTCTTTTATTTTCAGAAGAACAGGCCTGAAAGTTAAATATGAATGCCAAAAGTAAAAAAATGACTGTCAAAATATTTTAAATTTAGCAGCAAATTTAAAAATGCTGGATTTTCACCTAGAATGTTGTCTATGCTTTTTCATATAAATAAGAAAAGCACCTCAATTGTAACAAGACTTTTTTAAATAAAAAAGGACAGCTATTCCATCCTTTGTACTGATAAATAATTAATCAAAAGAGCTCTGATTTTGTACCGCATAAGCAAAAAGATAAATCAATACAGACAAACTATTTCCTAGACTTATTTGTACTTTTCTAAGTTTGAAAGAGAAATTTACACAGAAAACTGGAGGTGGGCATGGAGTGTGGTGGTTGAAGTTTTGTCTATTTTGGAATTAATGCCTCTCCCTTTGCCTCAGCAGAGACATCTTCCTTATGGAAATGACAAAATTTCTGTGAATGACTCCTGAAACTCCTATCAGCACTCAACACTAACTTTTTAAAAAAYATTTTTTCTTCATTTTTTTACTATTTGTTCACTGTTTGCACCCTAACCCAGGTGGAAGCATGAAAAGAATGCAGACACATAAATAAAATAAATATACCCATCTCAGCCTTCCATTCAACATAGAGCAGAGTCTTTAAATTTTTCTAATAAAGCTAAGAAAGTCAGGACCTGGGTGACCAAGGCTGGAAAAAAAATGTCAAAAGTGATGGTTCTCCCAAAGAACACTGGATTAACGACTTCCTGGGTTATAGGAAGAAAAAAAGAAAGAAAATAAACGTGAAAAAAAAGGAAAAAGGAAAGGCAAGGCAAGGAGAAAAATAAAAAGGGAAAAAAAATTAGGTTATGTTTTTCCCAACTCAAACACAACCATGATTAGGTTCCTGCACATAAAACCTCCATAAGCCCTCCTGGAACACACAGAGTGGACTCAATGTGTGTTAAAGGCCTAATCTTTGAGTGGAGATTTAAAATCCTGTTGTGAMTAGGTTAAAAGTATTAAATAATATCACTATCTCTAGTATAAATAACTCTACATTGGTTCCCAACATCATGCTTGCTGCTTTCTGCAATTGACTTAATAAAAATTTAGATAGAAACAAATTATAGGTCATTTTCTTGCTTGGCAAGGTGGTAAAAATATTTCTTTTTAACCATATATTCCAAACTTCACTAGCAGTACTTAGGTCACAATTAATTACAACCAATATTTTGGAAAAAGAAGAAAATAAGAAGGTTTTCTTCAACCAAAGACAAAGTAAGAGAGAAATGCRCAGCTATGGCTGGAAAAGTGCAAAACATCCTCTCAAAAACATAACTGTTTCTTACAGTCRACAGGGCTGGATCCCAAAGAAAGTAATATCTGAAAGAAAAATATTTGCAAATTCTATATTTGCATATACCCACACAACCCCTGCTGACATCTGGTCCAGCTAACAAAGAAGAGCACAGAGAGGGAACTCTGCTCTGCCATGAAACAGCACAGAGATAGGAGGTGATAAATTATTAACAAAGTTGAAATCTTTAAAGTTTTGAACGCCAGCACATGGAGAAGTCTGTGAAATCACAGCATAAGAAATCTGAAAAGAACATATTTTCAGCTCTGGGCGATGTGTTTTCCTTGTAGATCCATCAGATATTTCTTGCCTTTTTTTTGTTTTGTTTTGTTTTGATTTGCTTTGTTTTTCCCTTGTGCTCCTTTCACAAAGATTAATCTTTTAAACAGCTCCTGCAGCCCTTGCTCTGTCAGGTGGGTATAAGTCTGGCTTACCAAAACCCAGTGTTTACCATCAGAGTATCTGCACTGCTTTGGAAAGCAAATTTCACAGTCAAACACAATTTTGAAACCCAGAATTTTTCAGTCAACTTTTGGCACGTGGGAGGTGAAACAACCACTGTCTTACTACGGGGGTTAAAAAATTGTTTTAGGTGTACAAATMAGAGAAATAAACTTGACTATCTACCAACTGCATGTTGCAGCAAAAATTCTATATAAAACCATGTGTCAATGAAAATTAACTTCCACCAGAAAGCAAGAAACTACAKTGTCAGGCAGACAGAAATATCTTTCGCTTCTTTTTGCAGATGCATTTTCCATCAAGAATTCACATAAAAAGTTACATTTTCTCCACTGACTGTGAGTAGGTGTTTCTCACTCATGCATTGCAGTTCCATGGAGTGGACTGTTCCCTGAGGATCTGCTCTGTAGGCAGCTGAAAATAGACCCCTATTACTATAACACAAATCAGCAGTAATTTGTGTCTTGCAGCAGATTATTGTGCCTATGTCAGGTGACTCGGTGAAAGTCATATTTTTCAAATTTGCTGTGGTATCCAATGGCAAAAATGTTTGCTTTTCTCATAAAAAACTGCATTAAAAAAAAGGCATGAGGACTAATAGAAATTTTTTATATTTTGGGCAACATCATCTTTAATATTTTTCCTCACTGACTGATTCCCAGCAAGTCTTTACTGAAATGCCTTGCCACCAGCCTTGCCTTTAACCACCTGCCCAGGGTACACCTAGGGGGAATAAAACTGCTGTGTTTTCCCCAGATGTCACCTTAAACTAACCAGACTTCAAGGCTTTGTGGAAGTGAGGGAGAAAATTCTGCTCAGAGCCAGMCCTGCACTGTATTTCATCTGGGATTAAAGTGCCTTCATTTTAGCCAAAAACACACACAAAAAGGGCTGATTAACCTCCTGAACAAGTACCACGGTAGTTATTCCCACAAGCTCCAGAAAAAAAACCAAAAACAAAACCAAAAACGAAACTTGGCTTTAGGCACATGGGTATCAGAGATCCTGAGTTCACAAGGAGTTAGAAACTCAGTGAACTTGACCTTTTTATATCACAGGTCTCACCCCAAGGCAGAGATCATCCCCCAAGACTTCTGGGTGAGATATTCCAGTTTTTTTATTCCGTTTCTTTAAGCTGCAAAGACACTCACGAGGCAGAGGAAGATTTTCCTGCAGATATTTTTGATTTTTACAGCAGGGCAGGTTTATATTGGGTATGTTGACAGATTTCTTCACTGAAAGAGCTGCTCTGGTGGATYCCCCAGCCCTGGAGAGATTTAGAAGCCATTTGGATGTGACTCTTGGGGGCATGGGCCAGTGGTGGCCTTGGCAGTGCTGGGGGAACAGTGGGACTCAGCGATCTAAGAGCTCTTTTCCTAACTAAGTGATTCCCTGATTCTTTAAACACTTGATTTAGAAATACCTTGAGCCTCTCCATGGAAAATGGTCCATATTATGAAGAGCAACAGGGCAGACTGGGGAAAAAAAATCTACTGCAAAAATCATTGATTTTTCTTAGTAGAAAGCAGGTATCTTTCTCACAGCAGTGGGTTTACTTGTGGCACTGTGGCTCAAGTAAATAATTCCTAAATTCACAACAAACATAAGTATGGCAATATTTYACCTGTATTTCCAGAACTACAGACGTAATCAGGCAGTGTGCATGCTGATATTATGTTTTACATTCAGTAATTTATTTTAGAGGTTGAGATGATGATCATATGATGGCTGCAAATTTTGAACTGTGGTTTGAAAGAGATCCTTGGAGGGCAGGAAAGGGACTTTMTGGAAGGATCAGTAGTGACAGGGGSGAATGATTTTTCCACTGTCAGAGGGCTGGCTGGGATCTTGGCCATGAGCAATTGTTCCCTGGCAGGGTGGGCAGGCCCTGGCACAGGGTGCCCAGAGCAGCTGGGGCTGCCCCTGCACCCCTGGCACTGCCCAAGGCCAGGCTGGACACTGGGACAGGGGAAGGTGTCCCKGCCATGGCAGGGGTGSCACTGGATGGGATTTAGGGTCCCATCCAATCTAAACCATTCTATGATTCCATGATTCTGCGTCCTGCTGGTGCACAAGAGCATAAATATCAGAGGCTAAATCAGCATTCATGCTTTTAAATTTATCTCTCCTGCATTCCTTACTTTCATTTTTTGATTTCACATTCAACTGCCAAAGAGGACCTTCAAGAAAAAGCAGATGCATTTTGCTTATCCAAGCAACATGAGTTTGAAATGGACAYTGTTTTTTAGAAAGGAAGGAACAACAACAACAACAAAAAACCAACAAACCACATAATCCTTTCCATTTTCCCAGGACACCTCACAGAAAGCCCCCACTGGCTGGGGTGGCAGTGAAATTATCTGYAAGCAGCAGCCTGGATATATTTTGATTGCCTGGGAGCCAACTGGAGTCTTAACACCTGCAGGATCCTGAAAGAGCTTTTATTTCAGAGAGTCGTAAGCTGGCTCCAGCTCTGGACAGCTCTGGGTGGGAAGAGAACCCTGTGGAGATTCCTTAAGTGGCTGCAGGGTGAAGAAACATCAGAGGTTTGCATGGTACCAAGGAGCACAATGCACCCCTGGTACTACACAAATTATTCATGCCGGGTGGATGGAAAACCCAGGCGGAAATTCTTGCACAAAATTTTGGAAGAAAAATGCAGATTTGAATGAGGGAACTCTTTCAGTAGATTTGGAGGGGCCTCATTTGTGTTCTGGAAGTCCTTTGTGGTCAAAAAAAAAGTTATTTTGTTATAGAAATAGTCATGTTTATTTCTAATCTGTATCATATATCTCTGTCTTTGTTTCTATCTCTACTTTTATCTGTATGTCTGTCTCTATTTCTATCATCATCTCTATTTTTATCTTTTTCTCTCTCTATCTCTATCATTTATTGTTGGAATCCAAAATACAGGGAATTCTCAGAACTTTGGGCCTGTAAGCCAAAGCTTAGATTTAAACCCAGGATTWGATCTGAGACCTTGGAAAAGGCTCTCAAACTCAGGTGCTAGAAGTGAGACTGTGGATTTRTAGTTTAAAGCAGAGACACATTAAGTTAAGAATAAGAAAGTTTAGAGTTTTAGAGTTTAAGATCTAGAAAAAATAAAAGTAGTTACAAGGGTAAACAAGAACTTTAGGATACAGTACTATAAGTTYGTGTGTTACAACAAGCTTACRCTGTAGCATGGGTCCATAAGACAAAATATTTAAGGATTAGGTCAAAAAATGAAATATCTTTATTGACAGTGTTTTCTTGGTCAATAAATCCTTAAAAAATCTTGTAACTAGAAGTCTTGTGACCTTCTGAGCTGTGAAGATGTGAGCCAAACTCACCCTTCCTGACTATACAGAAGATAAGAAAAATAAATCACTTCATGCAAAAAACTCAGAGATTCCCATCTCTAACTCATTCAAAATTCCTTCAAAAATCCCCCCATAATTTATATCTATATTATCTATTTCTGTATCATCTACAGATTTGCACACATGCACACACACAGAGGACTATGTACATATTCAGACATACACACTTAAAATACAGGCAATTTTTTCCTAATGGTTTTCCTGATTTGTCAAGTCACTCTTGAGTTTACATGTGCATTCTCCCCAAAACATATCTTAATTTTTTTTTCCTTTAAAATAAGGGAAAATTTCCTTTAGCCTTTAAAAGTTTCCTTTATTTCCCTTTAAAATTACCTTTTAAATTTCTAAGTTATTTGTATACTGAGACCAGCCCTTACCATAGCACTCTGTTCCTCTATGCCAGGAAGAAATATATAGGGACTTGTATGCTCTCTAGAGAGGTGTAAATTTATTTTCAATAAATTCAACTGCAATTAGGAGAAAGTAGAAGCAAATCTCAAAAAGAAAACCATTGCTGCACACAAGCAGGAAAAGCAAATTACCTGGAGTAGAGGAAATTAAAGACCAGGAGATGCAAGGCAGGTGATATAAGTAAAAAATGAAAATAAAARTATGGGGGATGTTGTGGTTGTTGTATCTGAGTCATCTATAAAAAAGAGCTCACWCCCACAGCTTGAGAACTTTTCTTTTGGTGCCAAGGACATATTCAATGACATTAATTCCCTAAAAATTTTCAAAAAAACCCATGTGAAATATTAAAACTTCTATTTACRTAATTTTTATTTAGTCTGAGGTTGATGTTTCCTTCTGTAGGCYTGCACTACCCCACTGGCAACCAGAAACATTTCAGTATTTCCTGAAAGCAGGGGAAATTAAGGATGATGGCAGCAAGCCYATCAGCTGGCCCCATAAGGAATATCCATTTTCTCTGCAAACCTTATCTCAGCTACATCCTCACTGATGCATGCAAGTGATATGTTATTTGTTATACACGTCCATGTCCCTCAAATATTTTTTTGGAATATTGTAGGAATAGCCTCCTTTTATCATTGCTTCCTGCATCATTTTTACATGCACTTACCCTTACTAACCAGTCAGTATGCGGGCTTATCTGAAAATCAACAAAAATATTTTGGGTCAAAATAAGACAAAGTTTTACTGGACACTGAAAATGCCTTTAAGCTGTTCTTTGCTACAAGTTCTTTGCTACACTTAGGTCACGTGCGTGTTAAATTTGCCACTGCGACAGAAAGGAGGGCTCTGCATATGGAACAGTGTGTTTTATTTGTTTATTGTTTCTCAGGCTGCATATCAGAGAAAGTCAGGCTTATTTCTGCACAGCAGATGAAATGTAATGATCCCRGAGAAATATGGGACTAACCTTTCTGAGGAGAAAGCACTGAATTAAAATAAATGAGATRGGACTTGCCAGTATTTTTTATGTACCACTTAATGTAGAGCTCTGCAATATATATTTTTATCTGCACAAACTCCTTCAGGAGCCAAGYCTTTTCTAAACAGAGCATCAAATCGATATGAAGAAATGCCACATATGGTTTTTTCCCCTTCCTAAATGCTGATAATTTTATCTGCACTAAATTATACCACTCTTGTTCCAAGGGTATCTCTGCATGCATGCAAATAAATCATAGCTATGAACACAGCTGATGTGTTGCCAGACCATCCCAAGAAATTGCAATTTAATGCACGGCTAAATAGAAATAGCAACACTAAAAAAAAAACAAACAGGTAAATCATCCATGTTTCAGGTTGACTCTTTCCCACAAACTGATGCAAGGAACAATGAGRCACAAAAGTTCTTCTGCCTTTGATCTTAAATTGGTGTGGCTTTCATGGGCTCCAGAGGGGAAAGTTTGAGTCTTGCTCTCTCAGTTCCCACAAGCACACAGATTAGCCTTGCTTGTCTCTTGTTCCACTGCCTGGAACAATGCTGGGAGCTGTTGCAGCAGCTAAACCACCAGTGGCAGGCAAAAAATATAAAGGTTAAGCTTCCCACAGCTGCTGGATTAGGAGTATTCTCATCAGACTATTTGTTTCATAATTTGTTTCTGAAACTGTTTTACTACTGAAAGGTAGCCATGCAGTCACCCAGACCTCTTCATCCATCTTGTAATCTGATAAGTTATCTTAAAAATTAAACTCTGTGATTTTTTTTTTTATTCCACTGAAGCATAAAACCAGCTCACTACTTCCTAAAGGAAAGTATTTAAAAAGTGCTGTTCATTAGTTTTGGCTTACTGCTTAAAATGTAACTCATAGCATGTTCACCACCATAAACCATCCCACAGACAGCTGATTACTTCAAGCACCCACCTGAATTTAAATACAGGTTAGGAAYGTGTTGACACAGCCAGGGATTAAATACATAAAACTGCATTTGGTCATTAAAGTAACAAATACAAAAGAGAGAGCTGTTATCATGCAACATTCTGTAATTGGTTTCCCTGACATTAAATTTGAGTTAATGCTCAAGCTTCTCTAGTCTCATAATTTGGTCCTTTCTTGATGTATAAATTCTAAATGCATATGGATGCAGATTATTTAGAGTTTTAACAAATCCTGCAGCTCCAAATCTGGTATCACTGAGGTGGGTGAAACCAYGGGAGGCAGGAGGAGAGGTGGTAAAGGCGTGTAAATGCAAACCTCTGCTTGTTTTAAGGGGATGATACATCCAGAAGAAAATTAGATCAGGATGTTGACAACACAACTCAGGCTGCTGCTGTTTCAAGACAGCACAGTTATCTTTATTTGAATTACTTTTCCAGGCAGGTAGGCTATATTGGATATTTCCGTAGTGTGACTGACTGAATTTTTAAGTTAACATGAGTCTGGTACCAGTGATACTTTTAATTGGAAAAATGTTTAAAAGATTCTGCCCTTTTTTGTCTTGGAAGTGACACACTTCTATTATAAAATCAATATGCACCTCAGGATACCCTTATCAGCTCACTAAATCCCACAATTTTGGCACAGTAGACAGCAGTGCAAAGGTGTGGATTACAGCTATTGAGCAAAATCTCCCCATGAATTTGAAAAGAAATACAGACACCATTAGTGACAACATTACCACCCCTGGGTAGTTCTGATTTAATTTTTATTCTGGCAGGGTGACCAGTGCATGACTGCAATAGAACATCCAATCTAACGTGCTGCTTCAGATCAGTGGGTTTGAACATCATGTGAGGCTTCAGATGGATCCTGCAGAAACAAGTCACCACTTCACCCCTTGTGATGCAGCTAATCAAGAACAGCTCATTAGGTCTTGCAGCATACTTCATCTTAAGTGTGCATAAAAACTCAGCAAAAATAAAATGCAAATGCACTGATGGTCTCACTGTGAAAGGTTGAATATTTTGACAAGTATTTTGGCTTTTTAAAAAAATATTTGAAGTTATTTGTCTATGTATATATGTAATTTATAATTGAGATTATTTGTTTTGCCCAAAGAAGCCGTGGCTGCCCCTGGATCCCTGGCAGAGTTGGACATTAGGGCTTGGAGCACCCTGGGATAGTGGGAGGTGTCCCTGTCATGGCAGGGAGTGGAATGGGATGGACTTTAAGGTCCCTTCCAACCCAAACCAGTCTGGGATTCTGTGAAATCAGTAAAAATGTACCTTTTGGAACATATGTGCTAATTTGGAAGCCTGTACAATAATTGGCAAAAAAAAATAAATATGACAAAAGATCAAGTTCTAAAGTAGGGCATCTAAACATGCCTTCAAGCACTAACTTGCATCATCCATGCAATATCCATTCATCTGCAGCACAAATTAAACCACCACAGGGGGAAAAATAAAAACCAGACCTAGGAAAGTATATCTTACAGGTAACTTTCCTACTCCTTCAGGTGATAACAAGAAGAGACAACAGAGAAACACCCGCTTGTTCTTTTTTGGGTGGACAAGTTCTCATTTCCATGCCAGTTTCCTGGTGCCTCTTGTGCTCCCTGTAATGTTCCCTCACAGCAACTGCAGCAGTTTTTATTGCTGCGATGCAGTGCCAAGCATCCAGGGYTCCCTCACCACTTTTTAGCCTAAATCACTCATTTTTGTTACTTGCTGAAAGCCAACACAAAGCGCTTTCACCTCGACCAGGGTGCAAAATCTTTCACCCTCTGTTACCAGCAAGAGACTCCTGAAGTTCTCACAGCAAAAAATGAGGATCTTGTTGCACTCACATTTTAAATCTCTATTTTTTCACCCTGCTAACATCTCTAGTGGACAGAGCCAATTATGGTCTATGCCTTGGTTACTTACTCATCAATGTGCCAAAACCATGTTTGGATGCTACAGTAAATTAAGCTTTTTGTACATATTTTGCTACCAGCATTTTGTCTGTTCTCCAGTTAGGTATTTAAACCAGGCTGAAAAGTATTGCCATTTGTATAAATCGAAGCAGCTGTCAGTACTTTTAAAATCTAATTGATTATTAGTAACTGTCCAAAATTCTTGTGTGAAAAACTATTTTCTGTCTATCTACACAGTAATTTTCAATTCTTTCATGAAGTGTAAGCTCCTCTGTGCAATTTTACTGCATAGGAGAAAGAATATTGTGAGGATCACTTGACATCAACACACAAAATGGTAATTTAAGGGGTTAGAAATACTGATAATGAAGCAATTATTATTAGGTAATAACATAAAATTTGTCATTCTCCTGGCTACCTGCTTAATTGCCATGTAGGTGATTCGTTCCATGGTGAAGGTATGTCAGCGATAAAATGGGAAATACTGCAGAGYGCTTGAGATGAAAAATGCAGGAATCAAAAGAGGAATACATGCACACAGAGGATTTATGAGATATAGGGAAGCTCCTTGGCAGACACCAGGTACTTATCACCCTCCTTGTCCACCTGCCAGTGCCTGAGGGAACTTTTCAGCTCAGTGATATGGATGAAACCAGCAGAGCTGCTAAAAGCAAATCCCAAGTGCTCCATGTTATCTGTCCACACAATCAGGCTGCCCTCACTGCCAGCCCCCAGGATTTTCTCATTTTCCTGAGGGCTGACTGGAAAAGGAGTATGTTAACTTCAGGGGAGGCTGGCACGATGACATTTGTAGAACTGAAATTGATGTGGAGGGATGTATTTCAGATTATTAGCCCAAAAATATTGGGAAAAAACCCCCAAACCTGTTGGATATTTATATTAAAATTACTTCAACTAAAAATACTGCATGACAAATTTGGGTAGACTCTTTATTTTGGTTAAAGGTAGGCCCCTAACAAAAAGTAACCATGTCAGCTCAGCAGATTCAATGGAGACAACAGTGAGTTTATTTTTTGTCTCCCAGAGAGTGGTGATTTTTTTTTTTTGCCTCCCTTTAAGTGAGACTCGAGAGGTGGAGTGCCAGTCACTTGCTTATATTTGCCTAAAGGGGTTTAGGAAAAATGCAGACACACATGTGCACAGTAAAGAATCATATCAAAGTTATCTTTTTACAGGAAACATCCCATGGTAAAACAGAGCAACAGTTTCAGGACATGATCCTGCAGAAATTAACCTGAAAGCTCTATAAACCTAGAGTAGCATCCATAAATCAGTCTTTTTGACTTTATCCCTGAATAAATGGAGTTCYGCAAGCTCAGTGGGGAAAACTATTTTGATTGCCAGGCTACACATGTGCACAGAAATCTAAGAAAAAAACCAAGAACAAAACAAAAAATCACCCAAAATCCAGACAAATCCCCAAAAACAAACAAAAACACCCCACATCCAAAAGGCAAAATATATTAATACATATATACACACACACACACACACACACACACACATATATATACACACATATACATATATATACACACACATGCACACATAAAGGCATTTTAGGCATTTTTCATTCATTTTCAGATAAGGAAATTCCTTGAGTGTCATGTGTTCTCTCCCTTTTTTAATTTCCAAGGAGTTTCTTCCTRTAATTACTGGATCACATCATGTCCTGCCTCCCCTAGGACACAAATCTTCTTCTCACAGCCACAAAATCACTTGTCAGAGKTTCTCTGGTCTCTCCTGCTCTGTGTAAAACCAACCCCTAAAATCTGACTGTTGAAACCCTCTGGTTCCTCTTGCACATCCTTTATCCACAGCAGGCAGTTTCTTATTATTCCCTGATGGGAGTACAGAGAAGAAAAGGAGGTGCAGAAAGCATAAAATCTGTAAATTCACAGAGTCTATAGGTGGCTGCTGGTATGGTCCATCACTACCAGAGCAAGCTCTTAGTGTTAATATATTTCTTTAATTTGTATAAACCTGCCACCTGCCACTCTCCTGTGACACCATTTAATTCTTATATTGTGACAAATGCTTCCTACTGCATACCAAACCCACTTTTTCTGTGCTCCTCTTCTTTTTTATGGTACCTACAGAGAACTTAGAAGATTTGACTCAAATTTGGGAAAACAACACCAAACTGAATATAGAGTAGCTAGCTACTTTTACCTCTGTTTCAAGTGGGTATTGCTTCTCCTGGATATTGACCCTTCTGGGAAAAAAAAAAAAAAAAAAAAAACAACAAAAAAAAAAACAACCACAAAAAAAAAAAAAAAAAAAAAAAAAAAAAAAAAAAAAAAAAAAAAAAAAAAAAAAAAAAGAAAACCCCCTGCCCCCAGCATTTTGTATAATGTGTCAATTAATGGCAGTTCTTGAGCTGTAAAAATCCTCCTAAATAGCTCCTACAGCAATGTGGTCCTAAAGTTGGTGTGATGAACTAATTGATGTAACAAACAGAACTGCTTGCCTTTTCATTTTAATCCCTGATACACAACAATTAAAATCAAATGCAGTTCAGTGAGGAGATCTGTGTTTTAACAGCAATGCCTTCTTAGAGCCATGACATTGAGTTCCTTTTTATGCTCTTCCCTTTAGTCTGTGAAATAATGCAATGGCACAACACAAAGTGACAGATGATCAAATTGTCCAGAAAGCTCCTCACAGAGTCCCTATTTCAGTTTTAAAGACCACATTGCCTAAATGGCATAAAGTGCCACCCTAAAATGATATTTACAGGTCTCTGGAAAACTGAGCAGCAGATTAAATTTGAATAATTAATTTTAATGTTTTCATTTATTTTCCTCTGCATTAAAGTTTAAGTTGCTTATATCTTTTATATGCAAGAAATAAAACCTAATTCCCAGGGTTCAGTTCTCGTTTCAGCCAAAATGAAACGGGAAGGCTTGTGCAGTGTGGGAGGACTGCAATGCAAATTGATTAGCCACAATTTCCACCTTCTGAGTGAGATACCATAATAGATGACAGATTCTTTTTTTCTTTTTTTTGTTAATCACAGAAATAGATGCTACTGAACATGACAGCACTTATTTACAATTGCTCCATTTACCCCAGAATGCCATTATTCCACTTGAAATTCAACTTTCCAGAGGGTCAGAAAATTACAGTGCCATGGTCCTTCATGACCCGTCCTCTCTTGCTCTAATAGAAGGTGTCATTATTGTTTCATTAGACTTAAAACCAGATAACTTTTTATGACATTTTTCCGGTGGACTGCAATGCAATAAGAAAATTGAAAAAACTGCAATGGAAAAAAAAAAAGATGCATCTGCAGAGATAGAAAGTAACTCAGACATACAAAATTCTCAAAAGACCCTTCCTTCATTCATTTGTATTTTGCTTATGATGTATATTTTAAACAGAAAACGACGTGATAATTATTAAAAAAAAMCCATGTTGCTCCTATTTACAGGGTCATATTCCCTTAGCAACACAAAATTACATACAGTAGGATGGGGAATAAAGAAAATAATGGGAATAATGTAAAGACACTCTAATAATAACCCCCAAATAGCTTCTAAATTCTCATAAAGTAGAGATTTAATTTTTAATATCAAAGGACTTTCTAGGACTATGAATTATTGCTGTGAACCTTGGAAAACAAGACTTCTAAGCTCCTCTCAAATAAAAAAAAACCCTCCTGATGTGTTGTGGAAAGCAGAGCAAATCCTACAGTGGTCCTGCAATTTATATGTGTGTGTTTGTGTATTTGGGGGGAAGTGAAAAGAATAAAAGGTTTGGCGGCAGATGCTGTGAMAAATAAAATGGTTTAGCTGGAATAAGTAAGGAAGAAGGTGTTTTAAGGCAGCTCTGAGGGTTTTTTAAGTCAAGTGGTCATCCCAGTGGAGGCAGGCCTGCATGGAAGGCAGAGCTGAGCTTGTATAAGGAGCAGGATGAATGTGTTATTTTTGTTTTTCTGTCACTGCACCACTCTGGCTCCCACCAGCTCCTCTGGACCTGGCTCAGGTTCCCCTGATGTGTGACCCAGCTCTGAACTCCTGCTGAGGTGCAGAGTTCCTCTGTCASTGTCATATTTTCTGAAAAATCCCTTCGCCAGGATTTCTTCTYCTRGGAAGCTGAGAAGCCTCAGAGAAAAATAATAAAAATAAAGAGTAAAATTTCTCAGAGAAAAATGAAAACAATAATTRTCTGRTTGCTTCTCCTGTGTTTGGCTGCTTTGGAATGTGGTTGGAGATTGTTTATCCAACAGGCGGTTGTTTCATTGGTTTCAGGTGAATTGTTTTTACTTAATGACCAATCACTGCCAGCTGTGTTGGGACTCTGGAAGCAGTCATGAGTTTTCATGATCATTCTTTGTAACCTTCCATCTGTTTCCTTTCTCTATTCTTTAGCATAATTATAATATAATATAATATAATATAATATAATATAATATCATATCATATCATATCATATCATATCATATCATATCATATCATATCATATCATAGCCTTCTAAGTACATGGAGTCAGATTCATCAATTCCTCCTTCTTCCTGGGGACTCAGCAAATACCACATTCTTCACCTGGGGCTGAGGCTCGCCCCCCTCGCTGTGCAAATGTCAAGATGCAACTCACACAGGAGAAAATGGTAGCGTTTCCACAGGGCCTCTTGGGGAGGACGAGGAACCTCAGTGAGAGGTGCTCAAAATAATGAGGCTGTCCTCATTGAAGCATGGAATGCTTCGGGTTGGAAGGGGCCTTAAGGCTCAGCTCATTCCACCCCTGCCATGGCAGGGACRCCTYCCMCTSTCCCMRTGTCCAGCCTGGCCTTGGGCAGTGCCAGGGGTGCAGGGGCAGCCCCAGCTGCTCTGGGCACCCTGTGCCAGGGCCTGCCCACCCTGCCAGGGAACAATTGCTCAYGGCCAAGATCCCAGCCAGCCCTGCCCTCTGGCACTGGCAGCCATTCCCTGGCCTGTCCCTGCAGCCCTGGGCAATTGTCTGTGTCCATCTTTGCTGCGGCCCCTCGAGGCCCTGCAAGGCCACCCTGAGCCCGGGCCAGAGCTTCTCCTGCCCAGGTGAGCAATGGCAGCYGTGCCAGCCTTTGCTGCCGGCAGAGCTGCTCCATCCCTGTGCCCGTGCTGGAGCCTCCTCTGGCCTGGCTGCAGCAGCTGCAGCTCCTTGCTGGGCTGGCCCAGGGCTGGGGCAGCTCTGCAGGTGGGCTCTGACTGAGGGGCAGAGGGGCAGAATCCCCCCTGCCCTGCTGCCCACGCTGGGCTGGGCCCGGCACGGGGCTCTGGGCTCTGGGCCCAGCACGGGGCTCTGGGCTCTGGGCTCTGGGCTCTGGGCTCTGGGCCCAGCACGGGGCTCTGGGCTCTGGGCTCTGGGCTCTGGGCTCTGGGCTCAGCACGGGGCTCTGGGCTCTGGGCCCATCACACAGTTTGGGGTCCCAGCCCAGCACAGGCTTTCGGGTCCCAGCCCTGCCCCACAGCACCCCCAGGGCTCCTCCAGGCTGCTCCCTCTGCTCAGCCCAGAGCAGCCCATGGTGGATCCAGGCTTCCCCTTGGGCCCTCATGGAGGCACCTACACAAACTCAGCTGATCAGTGAGGTGTGGAGTCTCAGCATCATGTAAAGCAGCTAGTGAGTTAAATAAACACCTCCTAAAAATCTTCCTTTTATTCTTTCCTTCCATTAAACTGCATCAGCCAAAGCTGTCTGCTACCTCTCTCTCAAAAAAAAGGACAAATCTTAACTTCTCCTCCAATGTGCTATTGAGGCTTCTAAAAGACGAGGATGCTCAGGATTCTGTAGCAAAGTGCAAAAYTGTACTCCCAATGATTTTTTTATCTTGTGTTATAGCAGCAGCGTTTGAGGTAGCACAGCCAAAGTATAAATGTGACAAACTGAAGAACACCTCAAAGTCAAGTAAAATAAATTCAGATAAAGAAATGTGCAARGAGGGTCTGTTCTAATATTTATAAATAACATATCAAGCCTTTTGAATTTCTGATGCTGCCAAAGGGAGGTCATTAGCCATCTGCAGTGAGGTCTTTAGGTGATATTCTGATAGTTTTCTTCTTAATAATTCTTAGCTGAAAACTTTATTGGTGTGTTGTAACTCTCATTACCTCTTAACAAAGATAACCYATTAAGGTGGGTCTAAATATTTTTACTTCTGTCATTGGAAAAAAACAGACCTGTGTCTTCTTTATAGAGGTGCTTTATTTTCACCAGCTATATATAGAATTAATTTCTAATTGTGAAAATACTTTTCTGCTTAATTATACAACAAAGAAAGGATGGCTTGAAATAGGATTAATATATCTTGTAGTTAATTAAACATGAAGCTTCTAAGGAGATCACTCCAGCAACAAAAGCAATTAAGGCTTGGTTATGTATAGTTCATAATTAAGCAGGAAGTTCTTGTAATCCCAAGGACTAACTTTTAAAGCTTGTATTGCTTTAAAATAACCTTTTTCCTGGCTTATTTTAGAGAAAACCATCAAATGTAGGTATGAGCACTGTCAACTCAGGTATCTTCTCAGCTCTGTCCAAATGTCATATGTGAATTATAACACTAAAAAACACATCTCTGTTCTGAAAAACAAAAAGTCTCTATTCATATAACTATGCCTGTTGAGTGAGTAGATGTATAAAAACACAAGCAAAAAAACCCCAAAACCCAGTGAATACTTTCTGATGAAAGTCTGTTKTGATACTTCATATTACAAGTCTCAAGGTGCTCTTGAACAAGACCCAGGTAATTAGGGAAATGTTTAGTTGCAGTATTTCAGTGTCTACAGTGATTTCCATTTTATAGCCTTCTCTGCTGAGATTTTCTCTTTTCTGTCATGTTTTCTGACAGGGAAACTGCTCTTGCTTTACTTGAGGAGCGAGCAGGATGAATGTTTTTAAGTAGAGTGCAAAGAGGGTCTTGCACAGCACATTGCTGTAGAGACGCACCTGACTTAGCATGGAAATCAAAAACAAAACAAAACAAAACAAAACAAAAAGCCAAATATTCTGCTTGGATCAACACTTAACTCTGAGTAGGGTGTTATTAGGTAAAAAAATACATGATGAAACCAATGAATAGGTTAAGATTCAGAGACCAACTGGGAAAAGCTCATATCTACTCTATGTGATGCTTTAATATGCTGAGATATGACAATTTCATTTTCTGCTTACTGCTCAGTAAATGTCAGCCTGGTTTTAAGCACATTTCCCCCTCCTCTGAAAAAAGATACAAAATGTTCTGCTGCCATCAAATTTAGATCAATTTGAAGTTCCTTTTCCACCACTCCTTCTYTATGTTTGTGTCTCARTTTCATTATTTACTTAGCTAAAAARATACCATCTCTGTTCCTCATTTGACAAGATAGGAATCAATCTGTTTCTGTGCTCTTTATGCACGAAATGGAATACAARAATGAATAGCAGATTTTGAACAAAAATGTTCTGAAGTCAACCAGAACCTCACAATAAAGCTTCATGCACTGTGTTTTCGAAGTGGCATAAAAAGAATGTAAAATTGAATCTTATTCAGAGAAGAATAGATTTCCTTGACCTTTGTCTATTTYACTCATGAGATGCTGACAGATACATGAAGGAAATATTAAGTATCTTGCTTATTCAAAAASTAATATTTGGGAAAAGCTATGCAGGGCTAATAAAAATATCACATCCCAGTTAATAAAGCATCAAGTTCTTGGAAAACAGAGCTAGATGGAGTTCCGTTCCATTCTTGCACCCTCCTCTGGCTCTGGCTTTTTGCCTCATCTGTGTTTACATCAGGTATTTTTTGCTTCTTAAAGATAGTTGACCTTGACAAGGTCATTTTGCTTCTCTCTATCATTTTCAGATGAAACAACTGTGACCAAGTCTGCTGGAGTCAAAAACCAATTTTTGAGTCAAAAACCAATTCAAGGGTAGCTACAAAAACAACAAACAATTTTATTAGGAAAAGTGGATGCTGTTTTGAAGCATCTCCTTCACCATGGAAGGAGAAGGCACAAATAAGAAACACATTTGGACCCTTTTTTTCTGTATTCTTACCTAAACAATTGTTTAGCTATTTTATTTTTTTAAGGGAGTGCAAGGGAAATATGCCTCTGCTTCAAAAATTGAGACAGAACGTTATTTCAAGACAGTGGAAATGATAGCTTGGTAAAACAGGCACGAATTTAAAACAATGAAAAACTAACATCTTTCCATTAAAATTTCATGCACTGTGTTTTCAGAAGGTGCTGCTATTCAACTAACACCAACATCCCCACTGCAAACACACAGCAACAAAAAACWGCCTCAGCCTCAGATCCCGTGTGCATCAAAATTCACAACAACCAGGCAGTTTTTGCTTACACTCCCAGATTTTCTGAGGCAAGATCAAAACCTGTTATTGTAATAGGAAATGGGTCATTACTCAATTTAACTTTCATCTGCAGGGGAGTGATACTCACAGAAAAGCTGCGAGTCAGTGAGGGAGCTGACAGTACTCTCTTGCAGGATTCCACTGCTTATGGAAACTTCCCAAATAAATTTTGTTAGTGATGATGAATTTGTTATGTCTCAAAGGCAGGCTCTGGAGCACTGATTTAACCCCTTAGTTTTTACTGAAGGGGTTTTTACTTAACAGAGAGAGGTGGGAATATAATTCAGGGAAGAGAKCAGGACTCTGTGAAACACAACATTTTTCTACCATAAACTCTCATCCACAGCTAATTTACAGCTGAGACAGGGTCTTTGCCACTGTTCATGGTTTAGTGGTTTAGGGGTTACAGTGGTGGTGCTGGATTGATGGTYGGTCTTGTTGATCTTAAAAGTCTCTTCCAACCTTGATGATTCTATGATTCTATGAAGGTGACATCACACAAATTTTTTGTCACAGAATATAATCATGGTGTGTCTGTCTGACACCTATTTTCTGGGCAACTTGCAACAGAGAGCTCCTATACTCTGTCCTTCTAATAATCCCTCTGTATTTTGCCAGAGTAAAATCAATGATTCTTCAGATGCTTCAGACTTTGCTACCTAAAGGATAGAATACAGYCTGAATAAAGCATTTAAAAGGCAAAATAAACCAAGATTTTATGCTGCCTTATTTAATTTCTAGGCTTAAATTCAATTACTACTATAAACATTTCCATAAAATGAATTGCACAGGAAAGCTTTGCAAAGTCAAAAGCAATTTAGGAAGGGCAATGCTGAAATGCACAATTTAGTAGCATTATTAATGTGAATAATGCATTTAATTTGAAATGATTTAGGGGAAAAAACTGAGTTAGAGTGCAACCTCTGGAATGGCCATCAAATACTGCTGGAAGACAACTCTGAGTAGGAAATCAAGGCATAGCTCCTAATACAATTTCTGTAAAATACGTGTTTGTTAGCACTGTTAAAAACAGACTGGCAACATACGAAGATTTAAAAAAAAAGAAAAAACAAAAGAAAAGGATAGAAAGGAAAAAAGCTTTTTGTTCATCTTGTCCTCTTGAGTTGCACACTGTCCTAAAAGCAAATAGTGACCACTAGTAGCAAAACTAAGCCTATGGTTTATTGGCAATTGAAGAAGTGAATGAAGTGACCTGTTTAACATTCCAGCCTAGGCAATGCAAAGTCAGTACATTCAGTACTGYGAAAATTAGGAGTGGGCATCAGTCTTCATCTCCTTTTGCCTTTGACTAAAATGTTCAGAGCTCTTTTGTCCATGATTACCTTATCCCACCACTGGCTGCTTTTTTTGGAGGAAAATTTATCTGTAGCAAGTGTGTCTGGCAAAGAGTGGGAAAGATCTGTGTTAATAATTTATTCCCAACCTGCCTTGAGATGCATGCTGTGAGCTACCAGGCTGTGTGAACAGAGTSTGACACTGTGAAGCCACTCATCAAGGTAGGAGCAAAAGCAACGAGGTGCCAAAACTCAGTGTCCAAATGAAGTTCTTCAAATAGAAGTGACAGCTGCCAGAAAAAAAAGATGTTTTTGCATTGGAAAGATAAAATTGTCAATACTGACTATAGATATAATTTTTTTATTCCAACAGAAAGCATAAAAAAAAGGCTGATCTCCACACAATTTTCATTTTGTTATCTGAAATCGAAGAACTTCAGAATTGTGAGAAATTCTAATAAAAAAACCAGCACCAGCTTTGCATCTGGAGAAGCACAGACCAATTTTGTTGCTGTTTCTGTACAGAGCATTGATTTCTTTCATGGTGGCCTAGTGGTTTTTAATAAAGCTGCAGAGAAATACAGGTGTCTCCTGTTTATAATGTGATACATTTCAGTTCACAGGTCCCACAGAACACCCTGTCTCCCCAAGCCCACTCACAATACATGGCTTAGCAATCCAACCCTTCCAGAAGTCATGCAATTTCCTCATTATGTTAATTACCAGATTGGTCTTAAATGAACATTTTATCCTATTCCAATTTTGCGTTTTCCTAGCCCTTATTTAATTARGATGTTGTTAAGCATTTTCTGGGGTTGGTTGTTTTTTTTTCTTTTTTTTTGGTTTTGTGTTGTTTTGTTTTGTTTTTCACTCAGTGTGGGTGTTAAAATAATTAAACTATAGGCCACATATTATTTGGCTACTTTAACCTRGAATTAATAAATGCTTTGCTAATGACACAAATAGTGAAAAGAAAATTAAACAATCCACACAGTTTTCTCCTTGTGAGTTGTTGAACAGCTCTCCACATGAGTTGTTGAATTGCTATGGTATAGTGATTTTTTTTTTATCTAGAAAGATTTTTCAGAATTCATTGCAAATGAACAGATTGTTACATCAAAAAAAGGGGGAGAAGAGTCAGGTGGAATAACAGACAAGACAAGAAGAAAATACCACG
This sequence comes from Cardinalis cardinalis, assembly GCA_014549065.1. Lineage (NCBI taxonomy): Eukaryota > Metazoa > Chordata > Aves > Passeriformes > Cardinalidae > Cardinalis > Cardinalis cardinalis. Next base: position 223,057 of record JACDOX010000227.1, on the reverse strand, counting down.
TGAGAGAGTAAAAAACGTTCCTTATTCTTCAGATGAATGCCAGCATTGAAACAAATTCAGCTAACCAATACTTAGATGGAAAATAATGTTCTCTTCCCATATTAAAAAAAAAGGAAAGAGTCACCTCATGTAACTTTTCTGGTTCAAATACTTTTCTTATAATTTGAGTTAATTGTTTATCTTTCTCTGTTGCTGGCAAAGTAGACACATTTCCACTTCTGGAAGCTAGTCTATAAAAAAAGAGTAGAAACTGGGTTTGGCTTAGCTTTTAAAAAAAACAATTCTTTGATTTGATCACTTGGAAGCTTAAACAGTGGAAATAAATGCAAGAAAATGAATATAAMTATAAATGAATATAAGTGATGAATATCATGATGGCATGATGGAGAYGCATTTTGTATATGTATAACGAAAACAGGATAATTATTTGGAATGCAATTTTGCCTTTGTTTTCAAACAAGAGGCGTTTTGATGCGAAAAAGATGGCTATGCATTAAACTGAAAGAATAATTTGATTGCAGCTCTGAGACAATCTAATGGCGTTGATAAAGAATCCCAGTAATATTGTCTAATATTGGAGATTAGCTTGGCAGGAAAATACCCAACCCAAATCTATTATACCACTGGCAATCACCACATTTTTAAAGCATGTAGGTATAACAGTTGCTCTGCCAATCTTTCAACAATCTGTTTATCACCAACTGCTTTTTCTCTAATAGTGCTTAGCTGGTTCCACAATCAGCAGGAGAAATATTGTAATTTGACATTGTTGTTGCCTTCAAAAAAAACCAACACGYCATCAGTTTTAAGATAAAGTACTGACAATAGCCTAGTATGGCTGCAAAGTCAGGACTAGGACAAGACACAAAACAATTTATTCAGAAGGAATGGCTGAGTGGGAGGAGAAAGCTCCAGGTGTTTGGAGACACCAAATGAAGTGACACGCCAGAATTTAACTAACAGTAAATAAAGAAAAGGGAGTTTGAGCTGCTGCCCTGATTTCACAATTCATAACAGCAGGAAATAAGTAGTAGAGCGGGCATGGGTTTTGAGAAAAATGTTAATTATTTTGAGTTATGCCCTCAGCTAGGAAAATGAGATATGGAGTGGCAAAAACCTATTTACAAGAGCATTCTCCAAGCATCTGAAACATCAGTTGTGCTTTTTAAAATAATCTTTACAGCGTCAGTGCTTCATTTTGAGCATCAGGCAGGGAGTTCTCCATCATATCTTTTAATGCAAATAAGTGAAGAAATGGTAAGTGGGATGACCAAATGGAAGAGCAATCCTGGATTGTGTCCAGAAGGAGCCTGAGCACTCCAAAAACCTGCAGCATCCTCTTCAAGGGAATGACAAGGGTATCTTTGAGGAAACATGGGGAATTCATCCCCAAGTTTATGACACAGCTAGAAAAGTACAATTTTAGTCATGTCGTCTATTTAACTTTCCCTTCATGTCAAGAAAATGCATTTTTTTCATTGCTATTGGTGGTGTTTTGTGTAAGTAAATGTTATTTGTGAAATCTGTAGCTTGTAAGAGTTTAAGTCATGGCAGATTTTCAACAACTGCAGCATGATTAAGGTGAGTATTTTGTCCCCAAAAATGCACATTCTGTGCCTGGAGACACAAAAAACTTCATATTCCTAAATTCTCGATGCAGCAATCCAAAACACTTTAAACAAGAGAGCTTAGTTGTTGATGGCTGCATTTTAGAATACATAGGAGATTCAGAGTTCTCTTTTCTGAGAGAAAACTGAGTCAAACAGTCCCAGCTCCTGAGAGAGGAGAATTTATCTCTAGAGTTCATCCAAAAGTGCAAGTAGCATTTGATGCACGATTCAAACATCACCTCTCAGCAAACATTACCACAGCGGGTGCTCTGAGATGGATGTCAGCACACCAGCTTTTAAACTGTTGGTAGCAATGGTGTTTAGGCAAGGATACCCCAACGATGCCATTCAGTCAGATCAGATCTGTTCAAACCATCCACATACCCCAACAATAATCCTAAAAGGCAAACAGCAGGCTTTGCCCCCAGATTTTCAGGCTTTCTTGTGAAAATCAGTGCAAAATAGAAAGCAAAAAGTGCAAAATATAAAAAAAAAAAAGTGCCAAATGTAAAGCAAGAAAGGCCTGTGAAGAACATTCAAAAGGCATGGAAAGTTGACATGGTAAATATGATATTGGTAAGCCAGCTACTTCAGCAAAATCCAGAAGTCTGGGCTAAATCTCCAGCTTTAAGCCCATTTCAGGGTACCATGGAATCATCTTTTTTGGGCTTAATCCTTTGTGGAATGGCTGAGGGGGTAGGGCATGCAGGCACATTTTCTTTCACACTCCTTTCCTTACAAATGTGTTTTGACTAAACTCCGTGGAAGCAGCAGCGGGATGATAAACCTTTCAGTCAATGTGTTGTAAGGCTTCAATATAATACTCTGCGTTTTAAGGAAAAGAAAAACCACCAAAAAAAAMCCCCACAGAGAGCTACCAGCAGGCAGAACAGGAATGAACAGATGAATTCAAATGATAGACATGTCTCTGTTACAGAATCATTACCTACACTGGAAGCATATGAGACTGTCTCAAGTCATGGCCTGAATTCAGAATAACCAGCCTGTAGCAGAGGGTAATGACCACTTTAAGCACTGAAGAAACAAGTGGATTTAATGCCTTTTGGGTTTTAGTTTTGCTGGATTTTTTTCTTTTCTTTTTTTTAACTTTTTTTTTCTCAAACATGAAATGTTAGGATCCTTTTTTGAGGAAATATCATTTTGTATAATGATTTTCAGGAAAAGGTAGATTGTTAATATTCCTGAGGAATTGTTGAACTCAATACATAGACATATGAAAAACKAACTAAAATATGAGTGTTACTTCACAACTTTCTTTTTGACCAGACAATAAAAATTGTTCCTTATAGTTCAAAGACTTGAAGAGACACTGCAATTGATCAGCTCAAATTTGAAGGTTCAGACAAATTCAAATATAGAAAGACTATAACAGCACAAAAAGTTTGAAAATATAAGGATTAACTATGCAGCCCCTTGCCCTCTGTAGTTAATTAAAAATACACTGTCATCCATAGGAGCAAGAACATACAACAGGAAATTTCTGTGGAGCCTCTGCACACCCTTTGTTTGACTGATGGGGCTAAAATATGATGCAACCACCTCTCTTTCCTGTGGAAAAACATTTTCATCTGCTTCTCCACCATAAAACACASCAATAAAATGTTCATCCTCTCCAGAAGTTACTAACTGCTCTTCCAACATGCTGCTCTAAAAGAATTTCAGTAGATTTTRAGATCCCCAGCTATTCCAAAGTTAAATAGATAGGGCAATTTCTCCTTCCTTTTATGGAAAGTGTGTAAACTTGGGAGAAAACAACCAGTAACCATATTCCTAACTTGCTTAGCAGCTGTAGGCAAAAAAGGCTAATATGTCATAATTTATATGTGGAGAGATTGCAGGGGGTTAGTAGCCATGTCTGGTGCTATTGAGGCTTCCCACTGAGAGCTGCACTGCAAAGTGGCAGCTGACTGAAAACACTGCTATTTTCAACAGTTCAAAAAATGTAAATGTGTCRGTGGCTGGTCAAACAAGCTCCCACACTGGTGATTTATTGAAATCCCTCACATTAGTGAGTTGTATGAATCACTCCTGGGCTGAAAACAACCCCTGTGCACAGGTTTGTAATGGATTCAGGGGCTGATTCAGTCTTGCTGGCTCCAGAAGGTAATTTTGGGCAGCCTCAATTAGACAAAGATAATTTCGAAGTGCGGGATTCGCTAAGGTGCACAGASCTGAAAGTAAATATGCTTTTCCAGGGAGCCTTGGAAAGGCAGAGGGGAGGAAAATAAACTCATCTCTCTCAACAAATGAGGGGAATTCAGTGAATCAGACATGCAACCACCATTTTTGTTCATTAACAAAGGAAAAACTGGGGCTAGTGGAGCCATCCCCTAGCAGATTTTCCTGCAGCTGTGACAACAAAAACATGAAGATATGTTGGGCTTTCAGAGCTCGTGGCAGAGCTGGGAGGGTTACAGCCAGAAACAGAAGAATTTGAATGTAAAACTGAACCAGAGAACCGTCCCCATGCCTGAAACACAGACAAGACAAAGGTCTGGGAAAATCCATGTGMAAATTTACCTGCAACCACTGTGACTGGTCATTGTGGCCGGAGGTCCAGGCATTAACTTTGCCTTGCTTGTCCAGCCGGGCCTTCCTGGGCTCCCARGCGAACATGTCCATGTTGAGGGTACGGAAAACGCTGGAGGCAGTGATCTGGAAATCCTGGATGTGTCCTGATTTCATCCCCAGGGGCTCAGAGCAACCTGGAACAGCAGGGCAAGATCAGTGCGCTACCTGCTTATCTCTGTCAGGGGTTTAGTTTTTTTGTTATGGCAGAGAAAACCTGCAATACTTGAAGAAAAAGATGTAATCAAGACTATTGTTGAAGACACTCGAAAACAAATAAATGAAAAATAGTCAATTCCAGGCACTTTGTTTCAACAATTGCTTGGGTGAGTCAAAATCAAGATAGAGAATTCAACATATTTTATCCTGGCATAAATTTATGAAGCAAAACAAAATGAAAAGATTACTTTTGTCTGGGCTTATCTTATTTTGGTTTTCCTCTCCCGCAGGAAAATATTGTTTCCCCTGTTCTGTTTGATTTTCCTTATGCTTTTATGCCACCTCACATCCACCATGTGTTTGCTTACTGAACAAACATTATTTTTTCTTAAAAACCAGTGCTGCAGTAAAATGTTAAAAAGCACTGAGCTCTTTTACACTTCTGATTTATTTGACATCTAGGTAAAAATCCAGAAAGCCCAAAATCCCACTGAAGGAGGGAGAGCCCACAGAAAAACAACTGTGGAGGGAGGACAGTAGGAGGATATCGCTTAGGAGAAATCGATAGTTAATGGCTTATTTGTTCGTGGACATCCCACACCATTGAGTTATTTTGCTGTATAAAAGATAGATCTTCTCCCTTCTCTGTTCTGCGTGAAAAAAAAGATAAAAATAAAAATTGATAAGTGGCTCTGTGTTCCTCTGCCTTGCWGCTGTGTGCTGGGAATGTGGAAGGTGCATTTGGATGCAGAAGAGGGAGGAAACAAGATGAGGCAGCACTGAAACAGCAGGATTGGAAAGCAGAGAAGGCAGATCAACTGCATGGTTCTAAGATTTAAACAAAGAAATTTAAACAAAGATTTAAAAAAAGAAATCAGAAAAAGAAAGGCAAATGGCTGAGAGAGAAAAGGCTGCTAAGAGGACAGGAAAGTTGGATGTRTGGCTGCAGGGGTGGAGTGACACTTGATAATGGGGGAAAAGTGAAAGATGGAAAAGATGGAGGTGGRAACGTAAAAAAAATAAGCTGTTTTCTCATTTCCTTCATGTCTCAGCAGTCAAAAACCTGCATATGTGCAGTTATATTATTAACAACATGAACTTTAACGCAGCATCTCCTGTATTTAAAATTTTAATATTGACATACCTAATGTTAAATTAAAAAAAAGCAAAAAAGAAAAAACAAAGCTCAAACAAACAAATGGAAAGCCAAAAGAAAATAGAGTTAACTTTTGAAAAAAAACCAACCCCAGTCTTACATAACTGATTTCCAGTCCACAAATGGAAATGGCACAGCCTTGTCTGTGGAATGGACTCATTCAAAAACGCAACAAAACAATTTTCCTGGGAGTGGGAGGAAGCAATTGGTAAYAGAAATAAGAGAGACTAATCTGCTGCTTTGGAGAGGGACTTTGCTTATTATTAAATTCTGAAGTATCACTCCAGGATCACAAGGACTGTCAGCAAGAATGTTTCATCTGAGGAATGCTAAGGAGGCTCCTGTCACAAAACCATGGGTTGTCAAAGCTGCGACTCAGTGCTGGCCCAATCCATCAAAACCAGTTCTATCTTTTCTGGGTATTATTATTGATTTATGAAGCAACAGCTGTGCCTGCCTGTGTGCCTGTGCATGCGTGCATGAATTAATGGGATTTTACACTCGCCTGCCTTCTCCGTGGCCCCAAAGGGGGTGGGAAGACAGTTGTTAAAGGCACCGGGAGAAAGTGAGAAGAACAGTGAGAATCTGAAGAGGCAAACGTGGTGTCAGGATGCCTTCGTGCTGTGTCACAGAGAGCAGAAGCTTCCCAGCCCCTGCCACAGGAGATCGTGGCTGTTTGGATGAGAGAGACACAACCCTACAGGGTCATCAAACCAGTGCAGGGCTTTGTGTCACCCCTCACAGCTGTGTGTTTATAGCAATGCTTATGTCTCCCTGAAACATCTCCTCTTCACTGCACTGTACCTTTAAATTTGCTCTTCAATGTCCCCGTGAGAGGATTTAATTCCCATTTTTCTTTTTAGAAATCTGTTGAAGTCAGAGATAGCTGATGCAGAAACATGGCTACACCCAGTGGAGCATCTTAGGTTGGAAAGTTTGAGATGCTTTGGATGCCTCCATCTGTGATAAATTATACCTGATACCTCTGTATGTTTAAATCTAACCAGGTATAAGTTTGCAGGTCCTATTTGGTCTAGCTTGCTGGAACAGGAGAACAGAAATAATGAGGAAGAGTGAGGATTAGGGCCTCAAAATTGGAGGAATAAACACAAAGGCTTTTCTCTGTTGACTCTTCAGAGGGCAGAATCTTTTACACTTCAGTCTGCATCCATGCTATGCCCCTTATCTACCTCTTCMTTTGAAAAAAGCTCAAACCCTTAAAGAAAATATTCAATATCCAATGTAGCAAAGGCAAACTCACAAATGGATCTGCATGCGACAGTCTGCATGAATCTTGTCTTGGACAAAGATTCGTGTAGTGTTGGCCAAAGCAACAAACATCAATTATTTGAGGGCAAAGGTAATTTTCTTTTTATTTATACTGTGATATTTTTTGTTTCTAAAAATTGAGATTGTAAAAAATTTTCTTCATATTTTTGAATCATAGAATGGTTTGGGTTGATAGGGACCTTAAGATCATCCAGCTGCAAATCTAATTCCAACTCCTTCACAATGGGCAGGGACACTTTTCATTAAACCYTAATGCTTTAAAGCCCCATCCAACCTGGCCTATAAACAACAAATATAGAATTCCTTTCCAGATTACAGARTTCTGAGGACAAATGAGGAAAGGGGAACCTATCTTTCACTGTAGGTTTGATAAAGTCCCCCTGTGCATCAGTTTTGTGTGAATAGCACCTACAGGGACTGCTAGTGATGCCTCAGGTTTTACCTGTTCTATTTTTCAGATTCTGTGCTGCTTTAGTGTGTGGGGTTGAGCTTCACATGAGGGGATGCTGAGCTCTGTGCACAGAGCAGGGAGACAAAACAATTCCTGCTCCAGCTGGGCACCAAATGATCCAAACCTCAGCCCAGGAGCACAAACACCGTGGGCTGCAGAGAGAAAAACAAGCAGGGTGGGACTGCAGGGGCTAAAGCTGGAATGGGACACTGAACTGCAAGGTGCAAATGGAGCAGAACTGATCCCARGGACAGACCCCGTGCCCGGCCGTGCATTTTGGGGCCAYTTTGGTTCATCTTGGGTGCAGCCCTGGCTGGGCTCTGGTGCTGCCCAAGGTGCATCCATGGAGGAGATCCTTTGAATAAATCCCTGMTTTATTCTTTAGCTCYRCCTGATCTCTGTTCTAGCTCAGCCATCACAAGGCATCATTAGGATAAAGAAATAGCTACCAGGGAACGGCATGCCTGAAGGAGGTGAAAATGACACACAGGAGCTTTCTCTGAGTGAGTCTCATGGGGATGTTTAGGTTCTGGGGGCCAACATCCCTCTGCAGGAACTGAGAAACCCCAAACACCAATAGTTCTGAATTGGTGCACCCAGGAACCAACAAACATGACTGTGAGCAGGGGCTGCCTGCAGGAAGGCAGATGCTGGAGTGCAAGAGTGAGTTCCACGAGTGAGTGACACTGTTGTGTGAGCACTGATCTGCTGTTAAAAACAACAGCTTGATGCTGCTATTAATAACAGCCTAATGAATAGAGGCATTCTAATAAGCAATAGCTGTGATCTGCTTCTCCCTTCACATCAGCACTCTGTGGAGAGAAGGGAGGGCAGGACACAGAGATGTGCAAAACACAAGCAAGGCAGGAACACAGGGCCATGAAAATTAATGCCTAATTTATTGATGGTTGGCTTCACTAGCATTGATCCTGGTTTTCAATGAGATCTGACTGTGGGTCCTGGTAAGTAAAGCTATTTATGAGACTAAAGCAGATTGCATTGAACATTTTCCTGAAGTTTGTCCTAAGGAGTTAGCTTTTATGATGATCCAATGCTGCAAGTCTCCCTCTGTTTATCACTCACTCTTCTCTTTCACCAGGCCATGTGAGAGAAGGCACACYCCTCAAATTGCCTTTCCACCCAAGGCAGACTGCCTGGAATTAAGAGTGAATTAGTCTGTGTAATTACACCTTTCCTTCAGTAAGGTTGAAATTGCTCTGCTGAGCCTCAGCTGTCCACAGTTTTAAGAGATGATGACCTTGACACTGTTAGGAGACCACTGAAATTAATTCACTTCACTAGCTTTTACAGTTCTTTGAGCAAAACAATTCCTAGTCATTCTGGCAAGGACTTACTCTAAATTGTGGTTCCAGAAGTGGAAGACATAAAAAAAAATAAAATCTAATAGAACAAAGCAGCTAGACAGGATTTTCTATTTACTCTTAAACCTATCTATATTGAAAAAGGGCTACACCAAGATTAATGCATTAACTTTTCATTTCTGARTCTGGTTTTGACTGAGAATTGTTTAACTCCAGCTGTTTTGATGTATCACTCATGAACTGGATGACTATTGTTAGCAGAGTACAGAGGCAGCCACATAAAAATCAYTCCTAAATGAATCAGTGGGGTGCTCCCACCAGTAAAAAGGTTTATCTCTTGGAAAAGGATAAAGCATTACATGCTTTTTTGAATTTGTAAGGGAACACAGTTCTTGCAGAAGGTGGCTAGAGGTCAGGCTTTACATTTCAGAGCTTTAATAAGAATCTGAGSGAAGGTTTATATTGGGTCCACTTTTTCATTTACTTTTTGCTACAAGATGCTATTCCTGCATCTGCTAAACCCAGAAAACAAATCCAAACTGAAATCTTGATTAAAGCACCCCAACCAAGTTGTATCTTATTGGACTGGTCCTCAACAGGAGGGCAAGCAGGCTTATCCCTCTGAGGATGTCACACAGCACAGGGGTGGTGTCACCCCACAGCCAGGAGGAATTTCCCAAATCAGGTGTGACAATTGTTGCTGCCAAGGGTCCCCAGCAGCTCTGGGGCTCAGGAACAATTTTCAGGCCTTGGGTGAGGCTCCCTGCCTTGTAGTCTGCTCAGGGTGGCACATTATGAGTCCACATAGCCACCAATACATGTTAAAACTGCTAAATGACCATCCCTGGAGGTGTCCAAGGCCTGGATGTGACACTCAGTGCTCTGGGCGGTGTGTTGGGGGAATTGTTGGAATCCATAAAAATCAGAAGGTTTTAAGGAAGGTGGTAAAAAGCAGGCCTTAAGCAGAAGTTATGGGAACAGATGCTAAAGCAGCAAAAAAGTTTTCTAAGCTGTAGTGCAGACGTGAGAAATAGAACAATAGGCCTATGTTGGGTCGCTTTCTAAGTTGCACCAAGTTTATTTAATGTATATTTTAGAAGGTTAATTATGAATYGAGCTSTGTGCTTGGGCTTTTATGAACGAGCCACTGTGTTAGAGAATAAGCCCTTATTGTTTAACCAGAATTACGTACGCTTCAGATTAYTGGATAGAACTACTGTCAATCTGCTTTTCCTCWAYGTGATTGGCTGAWACCYACTCTGAGACTGTYTTATGCTATGTTGTAACATTAAGTTTCTTTGGCATTCTGTTGAAACACTGAGATGGTCACATCTTTKGTCTCCRTTGTAATAACAATGTTATGAGACTGATGTGAAAAATAAACCACTCAAGGAACTGATTCCAGGTGTCCCRTCCTGTTCRTGCTGTAAATAAAGTGTCGGYGTGCTAATGGCAGGTGGGGATCTCTCACAGGCTGGMCCAGATGATCTCAGAGCTCTTCTCCAGCCTCATTGGTTCTGTGATTCCTGTGACCAACTGGAGATTAACCCACACAGGAAAAAATTATGAAGTGTTAATGGTTTAATACCACACAGCCTTATTGGGACACGTTCCTGTCCCCTGAAAGTGGCCATCATCACTCAGCTGAGCCAAGTGTTGCACTGCTGAGGGCACACCCTGAGTGCTGTGTCCAGTTCTGGGCCCCCAAATTTAGGAAGGACATTGAGACACTGAAGCACATCCAGAGGAGGCAATGAGGCTGGAGAGGGGCTGGGAACACAAACCCTGTGAGGAACCACTGAGGGAGCTGGGGGTGCTCAGCCTGGAGAAAAKGAGACTCAGGGCTGCCCTTATCACACTCTAAAAATCCCTGAAACGTGGTTGTGGTCAGGTGGGGTTGGTCCCTTTCTCCAGCAGCACTGGCAGAACCAGAGGACACAGTCTCAAGCTGTGCTGAGGGAAATACAGTTTGGATATCAGGAAAAAGTTTTTTACTGAAGGAGTGATGAAGTTCTGGAATGTTCTACCCAGGGAGGTGGTGGAGTSCCCATCCCTGGGTGTGTTTAACAAAGCCTGGATGTGGCACTGGGTGGCAGGGCTGAGTTGAGGTGTTGGGGCTGGGTTGGACTCAGTGATCTTGAAGGTCTCTTCCAACCCAGTGATTCTGTGATTTTATAAATTAGATAAAGAGGATGAAAKCAACTGGACAAACTCAGGCTGGACAAAGCGCGCGCGGTCGGGAGCGGCTGGAGGGGATGGAGGGCTGGGGGCTGTGAAGATCCCACCTGTGAGCTCGCAGCCAAGCAGCTCCATCCTGAGGGTGCAGTGCCTCCTGCACACCTGGGGGTACAGCCGGACGTACTGGGCCTTGATGGGCGGCGTGAAGGAGTTGGCATAGGGGGTGTTGTTGTCCACGTTCCCACGGAACACCTGCGGGGAGGCAACGTTTGCACAAGGAAAAAAAAAATGTGTCAGGAGGATCCCTGGAGTCCCAGTGAATTCAGGTGTCTCAAAAGCACCTGAATTGTTCTGTCTGTGAGAGGTTTCCCCCACGTTGCAGCTGTTTTACCGCTGCCAGTGCCTGACACAAGTTTTCCCAGCAGAATGTCCTGCTGTGCCATATTGTGATGGGTTTGCCACACGGGCCAAACCAAGGTCTCTGTCTTGCCACTCTCAGAAACTGAAGCTCCTAACRCAAGTAAATGATGCCTTTTTTTCTTTATTAATGTATGAAATAGTTGCAGTTCAATTAAGCCTGCAATTATTTGCTCTGATTGATGTTTATTTTTTTCCCCCCTGGTTCAAGTACGTGATCCAGCTCTCACTGAGGTGCACTGTAACCCTCCCATTGATCACAGAGGGGACAAGTTAAACCCATCTGCATTTTTCTATTCACCCCTCCCTCTAATCAAACATCCCTGTGCTGTGTTTCTCCCCTTCATTTATGCACCTCTTCACACAAAATCTTTATTTCCTAACAGATAAACTACATCTAATGCAGCGCATTTTGCCTTCTATGCAAACTTACACAGTAAAAGGTTTTTTTCCTGCTCTGTGTGCACAGCTCCATCAAAAATAAGTGGTAACTATAAACTGTAAACCCACACACCCCGCTGGATGATACTGTTTGTGCAGCACAGAGATTAGCACTGATGAATGGGCTCTGTGTTTCCAAGGGTTAAAGCTAATCTGCCAATGCAATAAAACGAAATTGAAAACAGCAATGAGTAATTACTGGTAAACTAATTAATATGAAAATCAGTTAAGTGTAATAAACAGGATTATTCTAGCTTGGGGAAATAGTATTTATGCAACCATCAATTAAAGTATAAGAAATTCTTAGCAGAGAGACATGCAAATTTGTTGATTTTTTTTTTTTCTCACACAGAAAAATAATAACAGTGAAACCTATATCATACTGCCAGGCAATTAGGCTTAAATACCCAAGACATCTCATACTTCTGAAGGCTGCTAAACCATGAGATGCTTTCAGTAACAGATGACTTTATCTTACCATGTCTTCCTTCGTGCCTTTTACTTTGTACATTGTCCATGACTTCCCATCATTACTGTAGGCAATTTTGTAAGATTTTACGTATTCTGGACTTCCAATCCTTTTGGCACCCTGGGTTATAACTCCAGTGACTCGCATCTTCTTCTGCAGATTTATCTGAAATAACAGCACACTGTTAATATGACGGACACAATCCTTGATTCCTTTWATTTCCTTTTTTTATGTTTCCTAAATGAAAGGAAAAAAACATAGCTGTAGCACTTAAATGTTTTTACACTTCCATTAATTCTTTTGATCTTTCATGAATTTCATGTGCARATGTATAAAGCAAATGAATGAAAAAATTGAACCAAAAGATTGCACTATGCTTATTTCCTGTATGTGTGCACATTTATTATGGATAKACAGAATATGACTGGGATATTGTTTAATTTTGGCATATAGGGTTGCTCCTACATATTTCCTGCCTGAAAGGCAGGATGATAATTTAATTAAACAGGATGATAATTTACCAAAAGCTATATCTTCTGTTCTGTTAGAAGCCAATTTGCAATACCATACAAAAGGCCCTCAGTTAGCATCAAGTAAAACTTCCATGTGAAACTAAAACTACATGGACGTTCTGACAGCAGAGAAATGRGGCTTCTTCTTGACTCTCACCGAAAATTCATATTCCTAGTGATCAAGGCTGAAATGCTAATCCTAAAGCAGTCAATAGCAAAATATCAATCAGTGGATGTGAACACTCCTCGTGTGCTTGTCTGAGCTGAACACAACTCCTTGAAGTACAATATGAAGATCTGTTCAGAGTGAACAARTTCAGCATCACTCCAGCATCCTTAATTCTGCCTCCTCTACTCACCTGTRGCATGGGAACCCTGACAACTCAGGGTGTGAAATTCAAACCCAACAGTGTCAGACTCAGTCTGTGGCAGCTGCACTCCCTCCCTCTCAGCTGAAATCWGTGACTTTTGCACCAGATGAAGCTCAGCAAAGAGCTGCCACACCGTGAGAGCTGTGAGAAGGTGCAGGCAGATGTGCAGCACAAAGAGATGAGAGGAGGTACTGGAGAGCAAACAACGGGGACAGGGTAAATAATACTTTACGCTACATTAGCACTTGTCTCCTCAAAATGAGTTTTATCTTTGCTCCCCAGTGGCTGGAGCTGACCCRGGGCAGTCCCCACTGTTTGGAGCAGCAGTCCCAGCACAGGTGTGGGAGGACTCAGAGGCAGATCTGCTGTCCAAATACCTTAATTGCTTTATTGTTTGCACTGGGGCCTGAAGACTTTCTCCCCCTTGATAATAACATCTAACCTCTGTGAAGGATGTAAGATGATCAGGCTKTGGTGTTTTAAGATCTCTCTGTGGGCACAATAGGAAACCTCTGGTTTCTTTGTCCAAACTGTGGAATTCTGTGGTTTCTTCTAGGATTTTTTTTTTTCTTGAATAAGTCTATTTCTCTGAGCTATTTCTCAGCTACTTTTTTGGAATAGTTGGCTTTTGGTGTAGTTTTACCATAGTTTTCCCTATAAAAAATTATTGAAGACCCACAACCTTTGGATTAACAATGTGTGTTTTCAAGGTTTAGACCCATTGAGAGAGGAGAAGCCTCCTACAAAACCATCAGATTTTTTACAGGATCTTCCCCATATGTACCAGGAAAGCTCAGGAATATTTGCAACTCCAGTGCTCACAACAGGAATTTAGACAGGTATAAATTAGAAAAGATTCATTAGTTTTTTCAGCCTTGGAAAACTTCTTTTCCCCAATTCCTGGTCCTCCAGAGGGGAAAACAAAGTAAAATAAATATGTWATATTTGTAAAAGGACAGCTCTAGAGAATACCATTAATCCCATAACTACATTAAAAATGTAGCTAACATGGAATAGTATCCAGTTAAAGATTTATGTAATTCTCTTATGAGTAGTTCATTCTCTATGTGGAATTTCAGAATATTAATTAACAGGCAAGTAAACCAATTTTCCATGTATTTACAAAATTGCTAATAATGAAGTGAATACTATCTGCAAAGCTAAATTAGAAAGCACAGGGAAACAGAAACCAGACATTGATTATTTGCTGACTGGTAGCATCCTCACATTTCACTGCATGGGAAAAGAAAGGTATAYTAAACAAATTTTGTTTGATCCAATGATGCAGATAACTAATATTTTTTTCAGCTTAATTACCAATTTTTCTATTTCCAGGTAATAATCTTTTGGGTTTTGGATGAGAATTTATGGGGATTTTATTTGCCTGTTTACTCTCAAAGAATAATTTCTAAAGAAACCATGGCATTAACTGCTGGATGTCCTATTCCCATTTGCAGAATATTTCCTTTTAGAGGATGTCTTGATCAGTGTCCATCCTTTGAGTCACAAACTGAGCTTTATTTTTAAGCAGTATTGAACTTGAAGCAACACAAGAAATAAAACAAGGCTGCCTTGTTTCCCAAGCTCTACATATCCTGTCAACCTTTGCAGAAAAATCCCAATGAAGCGGAAAAAAAAAAGCTTTCAAATGCCCATGGCTTGCTTAGATGGAAATCCCTCCTGGGCTAACACCATGCTTTTCAGTGAATATGGATACATCAGGAATTAATTTTCCCTTTGTATCTTTGGGTTCTTTAATGTGCTTTAAATTTTTCAAGTTCGACCTCAGCAAAAATTGAAAATATTGCAAGTTTAGCAATGGCTGTAACAAAGCAGGGTCCAAACTTTTTCTTATTTAATATACTTCAGTAGGAAGCTCTGAAGAAATGAGAAGTACATCCTTTAATGCTAAAAGCTTTTTCAAATGTGTTTTTCTGTGGCAACTGTGAGGGGAAAAACAGCTCAGGAAGTTCTTCTTTGTGGATTAAGACCCAGGACAGAAAATTATACATTTTAATTACATGTGTGATGATGTTTTAAAACAAAGAGGTGAAAGTCACCAGGATAGGAACAAAAGTGTAACATATATTTWAAAAAAAGGTAATGGATTTACTTCTTAAGGATCCCTTATAATTACCTAGATGAACTGGAAAAAAGCAAGGATGAAAGAAGATCAATAGTGTTTTGAGAGATTTATCTCAGTAATTTAAGTAATAAGGCATGGTAAAGGCCTTG
>JACDOX010000227.1:187393-207568 GCA_014549065.1 Cardinalis cardinalis | reverse complement strand
GAAAGAAAGAAAGAAAGAAAGAAAGAAAGAAAGAAAGAAAGAAAGAAAGAAAGAAAGAAAGAAAGAAAGAAAGAAAGAAAGAAAGAAAGAAAGAATAAGTTTTACCATTTTTACATTTACCATTTAAATATATTTTAGGAGCAATGGATTCAGACTTGACACTCGACCTCTGCTCAAGGACCTGAGTTCAGCACCACCTCAGAGGGGTCTCCTGCATCCAGTGACTTCCATGGGATTTGACTCACCCAGGATATGCCAGGGATTTGGCTGCAGTCCGAGCACACCCTGTGCCCTAAAACCTTGTGGCACAAAGAACTTTATGAAACTCAGATAAGGTTCTGCTTSACAACTGCAGGCTGTGGAATCTGCTCTGATGGCCTTTGCATGTCAATGAGGAGGATTTCTGGGACTGGAATGAGTGATGAACACGGAGCTGCTCAGGTAAAACTGTGTGTAAAACGAAGCCAGTAGTTGGACACCAGTGTATTTAAATCTGACTCCATAAAACTTGGATTATGCCCCACATGGGGCGCTAAGTCACTGTGCTGGTGTGGAGGAAAGCACAAGGAGAGCACAGGCATGGAGTGAGCTCAATTTATGTGAGTTCAGGGACTGTGGCAAAGAAACACCACCTCAGGTCCTCTGCTGGGTACACAACTGCGCATTGAATTCATCCATGTAGCCAAAACAAATCAAATAAAATCACTTGAGGCAGACACCCTCTTGAGCAGTGTATGACCGAGAGCTGGGGAATAAAATCAACTCCTTTTGTGTAAGAAGTCCCTGAAATTCCTTCTAACCTTATTTGTTTCAACCACCAAAGTCCTCCCAACTCCATGATTACACAGAGCACTCTGATGGTCACAGCAGGTTACAGAGTCACGGCCTTTTCTCCACAGGAGGGGAAAAAGGGACCAGGGTGCCGTGCTCACTGCTCTCAGCACTGGTCCTGCTGGAGTGATTATCTATTAAACAATTTTCACTAATGCTCTGGACTCCAGTGATTCACTCAAATCTGTTTGGGGTTGCTAAATTGTTGTCTACACCGAGGAAGACAYACCCAATCTAGGTTTTACTGGAACCTGGAAAAAATCCATATTGCAAATGAAATAAACRAGGAGGACTTTTTCCTCTAAGAGAAAGTGATAATATGAAGAAGGTAATTTTAGGGGTTCCTGTTGATTGTGCAGTGCACCATTTTCAGAGGCAATTCAGAACCAGTCCTGCAAATCTGCGTGGTGTGTGTGCAGCTCCACTGGTAGCTGTGAGTTAATGCAGGAGCTTGTTTTTCATAAACAAGTCCAAAGGGCTCCACAAAACAAAGGCCACCAGTAACTTCTCAGCATGGTTTACAAACCTTAGAACCATAGGAAAAAAGAGAAGATTAAATTCAGAATCATAATGTGTGAATGCCATAGAACAGCAGGGACTGGGACAGCTCCAGTGGAAGGTGTTCATCTTCCTCTTACAATTTATGATCAAATGCTAGCATATTCACTTTGCAGGAGCTGTAAAATGGGCAAAAAGATAAAAAAACCCACCCAACTGCATCTGTCTTATCTACATTATTGCAGGCAGGAGAGGAGAAGAGGGATGAGAAGACAGAGTGACTTTAGGAAGACCCCTTTGTGATGCTCCTGGACAGAATCCATAACCTTATTCCCCTCATTTGTTATCTCACTGCTAGCAATAACACCGCTAACATTTCCTGCAGAACAGCCTTGTCTGCAATGTTCCTCCAGAGCAAGCTTTCCAGAAATGCTCAGATTAAAGCCTACATGAAACCTTGGGTCTTTGAGACCTTAAATGTAGTTTTAGATTCATAAACAGAAGTGCATTTTATGGAGAACAAAGGTGTTTACCTGCTTCGGTTATGAGACGGAATAGTGTTGTCATAAATAATTCTTCATCTTTTCTAGCACAAAGTAAATATATCTTTACAGCTACTCACCATTACTCACATAAAACCAGGGTTGAATAAGAGATCAAGGTTATACTGGCATTAAAAGATTTATTACAGCAACCCTTCCCTGCTGATCTCATCAGGTTTTGAAGGATTGAAATTTAATTTTTTTGTCTCTTCTTTTTTTTTCCCCCCCAAAGTCATAATTCTGACAAAGCTAGATCGAAAGCACCCAGACAAACATTTTCTGATGAAAAATAGGGATACTTGCCAATAAAAATGTTTTTTAATAAACCCACGAAACGAACAACCTGACACAATCCCCTCAATACTGGGAAAGTCATTGAGTCTGAAAGCTCCTTCCAGTGCTTCCTTTTCAATCCCCAAGGTTGTTTCCTCCAGTCTGAACAGGACAAACTGCTGTTTCACCCTGGTGCCAGAGCAGCTGCAGAGCTGGGCTGGTGATGAGGAGCAGGAAGGGCACAGCAGGTCAGTCACTATTAACTTCCCCTTGCAAAGCCTCGCTGGCACCTGCACACGAGGTGCTCATCTGTCTTGCCTGTCTGTGGCTTTTTGATACTCTCCTAATCAGCACTGTCAGCAGAGCTCCCCTGGATTTAGTTCAGGGCATTAATGCAGTCAGCACAGTGGCAGTGATGTGTGTTTTAAGCAGCACACAGCGAGGATATGTGGTGATTTATCCGCAGCAGCACCCTTGCTGTCACGCTGTCTGCCCCACGGAGAGAAAACATGCTTTATTGTAAAATAGTTACACGATAGTGTAAATTGTTGTCTTGCAATAGGCTAGGAGAACAAATGTTTGTTACAGGTTGCTTTGAAAATTACAATTCCCAGCGTGGTTGTGGGATTGCACCTTGAGGACACACCAATTAAACACTCAGGTTGTTTCTGATCCCAGCCCATTTTGTTTCACTGATGTGGCTGCAGGTCCAGCAAAGCACCCTCATAACTTTGCTATTACATCCTCTGAAAACTCACCCTCCTGCTGCTTCCAGTCTATCACACCTCAGGGTAAGAACAAACACCTCTCAGGACTTCCCTCTACCCACCTGCATCTCAGCCTCAGCCAACCCTCAAAAAACAACCCTCAAAAACAAACTCCATCCTCAGTGAGACTTATTCATGTACCTGCTTTAAATTAGACATGCAGAATCAGAGATGMAAATTGGACCAATAATTTAATCTGCCTCTCTGTGAAGAGATCAGAATATAGGTTAGACCCCTCTCGTGTGGAAAACATAAATATAAGGATTGTTTGGCCCATGTAATGCTAATGTGGAGGAACATATGTTATGAGAATTATCAAAAAGCAGCTACTTCATTTGGCTTTTGTTGAGAACTTTCAGTTTATGCCTCAGAGAGTTTACATAATTAGACAGACTAAAAAACTTGCTTAGTCTGTTCCTTCTTATTATTAAGTCATTATTTTAGTCCCAAAGGTAGATGTTATGAATGCCGTTAACAGGGTTATATGAATTATTCAAACACTGGCAGGTTTAGACTGCCATCTCAAGAAGGGGCCAATAATCAATCTCACATTGTTCAGAGGTTTGTAGCCCTGCAAAATATAATTTTATTTGCAAAGTATTGATCAAATGAGTATTAACTACCTGAAACYGAATGTTACCTGAGAAACACCAAGGTCATTTATCGCTATTATTAATTTCTTCATATGCTTTGAACTTGTGAAAACTCTTCCTGCCTTTGGAATGTTAATGGCTCTCAGAAAGAGCTTCCCCACAATGTCTAGAAGACATCCTGAAGAATCAGCCTGAGAATATGTAAATAAAAATGCCAGTGAAAATATCTGCATGTATTTCCCCTTGTAAAAGAGCTTTGATCAACAGCTCGTAGATCTGGAAGATGTGATGTCAGACTCAGGTCAAAACCACACACTTTTCTTTTCATCCTACATGAAAACTGTCTTCCTCAGGGAAAAGAAGGGAATTCAAAAAGGTGCAATATTAAAATCACCATTAAAAAAAATACTCAGGGAAATTTCTGGTTGTGAAATAACTTCAGCTATTGAGGGGTATTTTGTCTCACACGCTTTGTATCTGTTTTTATGGCACTTTGGCAGATGCACTCTGGTAAAAACTTTGAAGAAAATTATGATCTTATCACAAGCCCCCAGAAGGACAACTGGGAAAAAATCCCATTCTGGCTTCAGTGGGCTTTGTCTAGGTCCTATGCATGTTCCCAGACCAAGAAGTCATGGAATTATAGAGTTTCAAGGTTTGAAAAGACACCCAATGTACTCATTAAAGGAGTGTCAACCATCTGAAATCTGAGAACTCTCAGGAGATCATGCTTCCCTGAACCTGTGAGACCCCTGCTGTGAGATCCCATTGCACAYTCCCAGAATAAACTTACCTAGTGATAACAGTGCTATCAAATGGTGCACAACCTGTATTAAAATATGTATCTTTATCCCCTTTCTTCATGGTCAAGGTAATCCTACTCAGTCTTTGGGGATAAGCTGTGAGTTGCTGAGACGCTGGTTGTGTGGGAGAGAGGCCAAGGTTTGGGATGGACACAAGGGGAGTGAAGGGCTAGTGAAGCACACAGGGGAAAGATGGCTGTGTGATTGATGAAAAAAATGCACCACTCAAATGATTTCACAGCCCACAGATGCTGTTACAGAACACAGAAAGTTGGCTCAAATTATTAATATCTCCTGAACCTAAGAAATTGGCTAAAAAATTGGCTATTTGTCGAATCCCAACAACAACATCCATAAAGTATTTTTTATTATTAATTGAATTTTTTTTATTATAATTGAATATTTTTTATTATTAATTGAAAATAGGACTCAAAGTAAAAAAAAAATCATATAGAAATGTTAAAAGTTACCCTTTGGTGAGATTCTCCCCATTCATATGCAGGTTTTTCCTCAAAATATTTTTCCTTCTACAAAACTTTGCAGGGAAAAAAATWAGGTATAAAAAATAATTAAACATTGCTTGGTTTTGTGATAGACAATCTTTGAAAAGTCTCATTATGACAGTCAAGGCTTGAACAATGTCTTTTTATCTTAACCAGTCATTGAAGAAGAAGGTTCTGAGAGTGCAAGAGTAAAATATGCTCCCATTTTTCAGTTCACAGATTTAGCGTGTGGCATAAATTGGAAGGTTTTTGAGATGACAAACACAGGCCACTTTTTTCCAGGGGAGGTCAAGGAGGGTGAGTTGACTCGAGCCCTTGTTGTCTGTGGCAGTTCTCATGGTGCTGGTGACTTTCTGTGCTTCCAACAGCCATGGAAGCTGAGATGAGATRAACCTGGATTGAGAAATGGGTGAGCAGCAGGTCCAGAGGGTTGTGATCAGTGTCATGGGGTCTGGTTGGAGATGTGCCACTGGTGGCGTCCCCCAAGGTTCAATGGTGGGGCAAAGAATTGTTTAATTTGTTCCTCAGTGGTTGGATGAGGGGTCAGTGCAGTTCACTGACCACACATGGCTGGGATGAGAGGCCAAAACCCCTGARGGGCTTCAGATGCTTTGAAATTGTGAAGCCCTCCAAAGGGACCCTGACAGGTTGCAGAATTAGGCAGGGAAGAAATGTCTGTAGCTTAATAAGGGAAATGCAGGTCCTGCACCTGGGCAGGAGCRGCTCCAGGCAGCAGCACAGGCTGGAGGGGACCTGCTGGGGCGGCTCTGTGGGGAAGGACCTGGAGGTTCTGGTGGGCAGTGAGCTGTCCCTGACCAGCAGAGCGTCCTGGGGGCAAGGAACATCCATGGGATTTGGGGGGACATTGGGAAGAGCATTGCCAGCAGATCAGGGAGGGGATCCTGTCTCTCTGCCCTGTGAGGGCACATCTGCAGTGCAGCGTCCGTCTGCTCCTCGGGACAGGAGGACAGGGAGCTCCTGGAGCAGCTCCAGAGGAGGGAGGGGGACAGGGCTGATCTCAGGGGAGGCTGCGGGAGCTGGGGCTGCTCAGCCTGGAGAGAGCCCCAGCTGAGAGGGGCCTCAGCCCTGGCTGTGCCTGGGAGTCCCTGGCTGTCCTTGGGTTTCCCTGGCTGTCCCTGTGTCCCCCTGTCTGTCTCTGTGTGTCCCTGTGTCCCCCTGTCCATCCCTGTGTCCCTCTGTCTGTCCTGGTCTCCACAGGTCAGAGCAGGCCCAGGCTCTGCCCCAGGCCCAGCCATGGCCCCAGAGCCCCAGGCAGGGCTGAGCCCAGCCCAGTCTGTCCCTGTGTCTGTCCTTGTCTGTCTGTCCCAGTCTGTCCCTATCTGTCCCAGTCTGTCCCTGTTTGTCTGTCCCTGTCTGTCCTTGTCTGTCTGTCCCAGTCTGTCCCTATCTGTCCCAGTCTGTCCCTGTTTCTCTGTCCCTGTCTGTCCCAGTCTGTCTGTCCCTGTCCATCCCTGCGTGCCCAGGCCCAGCCATGGCCCCAGAGCCCCAGGCAGGGCTGAGCCCAGCCCAGTCTGTCCCTGTGTCTGTCCTTGTCTGTCTGTCCCTGTCTGTCCCTGTCTGTCCCTGTCTGTCCCAGTCTGTCTGTCCCTGTCCATCCCTGTCTGTCCTTGTCTATCCCAGTCTGCCTGTCCCTGTCCATCCCTGCGTGCCTAGGCCCAGCCATGGCCCCAGAGCCCCGGGCAAGGCTGATCCCAGCAATTCCCCTCACAGGAGGCAGAGCCAGCCCCRGGCAGAGCCCAGAGGGGCTCTGGGGGCTCCTCCCTGGGAACATTCCAGAATTCCCTGGGCACAGTGCCCTGGGCTCTGGGCTGGCCCTGCTGGAGCAGGGAGGTGGCACCAGCTGAGCCACCGTGGCCCCTTCCAAGCTGGCCCATCCTGGGGTTGTGCACATATGCCTGAACACCACACCAAAAAAAAAAAAATCGTAATATCTTGACATGTAGTCTTACTTTATCTTAAACTTTGTTCCCTGAACCTTAACTTTATTGAAATAACTTGAAACAACACTTTCCTAGAAGTCAAATCTAGCAGGACAGTAACTGTGAGTGAGGAYCATTTGCTTTGCCAGTTTTTAAGTGAATGTTCAGAAGGCAAAAATTATTCATTTGACTATCACACCTCAGCATGACAGCATCTCACAGATTTGGATGCTGCCATCCCCACAAGGTGACTAGGATACCCACGTACACCTTCCATTATGGACCTCCACACAGGTGCTGGGATTCTTCCTGATGCAATAAACCACGTGGACACACCTTTGCTCCTTTTGGCATCTCCACTTTCCAAGACTCGATTGCTTTTCATATCAGAGTGGCAAATGGGAAAAAAAAAATCTAGTTGGAATGYACAGTGTTGCAGATGCAGGGGATAAATGTGTTTAAAGGTCCTGTTCCTTCAGTCCTCCAGCCACATTAGGTGGAGTAATTAAGGAAAGCTGGAATGGGGGCTGACAGAGCGTGTTAYGGATGGTGTTCATAACAGCATCAAGCCTAAATTGCCATGGGGATGCTGACTCTGAACTGGCTGTTCTGTGCACCCAGAACCCCAGCCCAAAGTTGTCTGAATGTGTTTGTGCCTGGGATGAAAGCAGGAGGTGTGACACAAAATGGATACCAAGACATGGGGCACGAGGAAGTCTGTGGATGATTACACTAAGAAATAGGCTCCCACGACTCCTTGTTTTYTGCTCTGAGTACATAAATTACATTTTTGGCCTGTAAGCTAAATGTTTAGATGCTGAGGGAGGTCTGCAGAGAGCAGACACTGGTATTGAGTTCACTGAAGTCAGTGAATTTATGGCAGGCTTTGGCTAGCAGATAACCTCTTCTAATTCCTGCAGATCAAAGGTCCTGTGTGGCAGCTGCACTTTCCTTATTAGCTTCTGTTTTCCACAGCCAAGGGTTTTCAGGTACTTACTGCCTCTCACMAATATCCTCCAAGGAAATCCTTCTATGATATTCAGCCAAATTTTGAAATATTGACAATAAAAAGATCTTTAACATCTTATTAGCATTTAACTTAGCAGCTTATATCTTCGCTATGTGGTGCACATCACCTTGCAGGATGACTCTGAGACTGCACTTCATAAAGTTCACCTGACACTGAGATGAGAGCTACATTAAGTGATATGAAACATTTAGTGACAGGTATTTTTGGAAGCCTGTACGCCAGTGCTCATGAATGAGGAAATGAACTTTGACAAAATGAATGGTTTCACAGATGGCAGTTTGCTTGGAGCTCTCACCAACAGATGTTTGAGTGAATGTTCTGCAAGGCCTCTGTGTATTTTGGGTTTTATCATTTCATTAGCAAATAGCTATCACCTGGTGTGTACTTGCTCTTTGGAAGCTCTTGATGAGGAAGCTGTTAACTTTTTTTTTCCCTTGCCTTTTTTTTTTTTTGAGAAAAAAATCCYACACAATACTTGTTGGTTTTCTGCTTGGAGATAAGAATGATGGAACGGAAAGATTTTATGCAAATAATTTTTTGTGTGTGTCATAGTTGTTATGATTAGGTTTGTGAGATTCATAGTCACAGATTTAATTATGCTATGGGACTGAAATTCCTAAAAAGGTGAGGCTGAGCATCAGAGGTGGGATTGAAACCAAAAGTGGTGTGAAGACACTTGTGTAAAAAACTAATTAAGCCTCATTCAAAATATAAATTCTAAATTCTAACAGCAATAATATTGCAATATGTTTACACCTTTTTTTTAAAGCATTTTTTGTGCTTTTCAAGAAAAAAAAAGACTAAAAAATTAATTCTAAATRAAACAGGGATTAGGGAAATTTTTTGCCTTGGCTCTGTTGGGCTAGGTAGCTTTCCATCACAGGTGATCTTTTTTATTAAAAATATCTGCAGCAAAACCGTTTACTCATAGTTTCAAGAAATATAGTGAAATTTTTTTAAAGCTAGGCATAGTTATTAAGGAAGCTAAATTAAAAAGGCAAAAAGTATTATTTACAACAGACATGCTGAAATGGTAAATAAACAAAATGTATTTTACTGTGGACTGGAGTACTAATATATTTAAATTGCCAATCAGAGGTTGGGCACATTTTCCATCACACTGTTGAATTTCTCATTATTGTGTTTCATCTGAATTTTAGCACATAATTTCAGGAAAGCCATTTGGGGAATAAATTAAAAAAATTAGAGAATTATAATTCTCTTTCCATATATTTTAAGTAAGACTTGTAGCTTTTCCATTTTGAAATTCTAACTTGACTTTGAAAAAYTGATTCCAAACAGAAAAACATATGAAATATAGATGGAAAGGGATGAATTCTTTGAAGAAGGARCCTCAGATTAAATATCTGAGATCATCTTGTACGCAATAAAAACTAGAAGAAAAAAGCTGAATAATCAGCCTGAACCAACTTTACTTCCCACTTTTGATTCTGCAACCAAAGTGAGCACTCTACCTGTTTTGTAAATTAATCCTTCAGACCTCCAACTACTCACAATAAWAAAATAAATATTTGAATATTTTATTTTAAAAATTTGYAAGCATACCAGTGTCTCTGGAGAAACASATTATGCCATTTTAGTGAGAGATAMCAAAACTATGGGTTTCATTATTCTATTTAGTACTTTACATTTATACACAACAGTCCCCAGCAACAGGTCAGGTGCTCAAACACATCTCCCACGTAGTGGCATGATGCTCAGTAATTCGTGCATTTTCTCAAAATTCTACAGGTGTAAGCTGTGCTGGAATCTGCTCTTGGTGCCTGTGGGCTTTACACTCTGTAAAAACAATTTCCGTGTCCAAAAGACCACGAAACACTTAAAAGTTGTGAATAGGGGAAAAATGAATTAAGAAATATGAGGATGGTATAACTTGGAGACCAACCTGGGAGTGGTGGAACTGGGAGAGGAGAGGGAGTGTAAGGGCACAGGCATGGATCCCTAGGCTGGAATTCACTGGAGAGAAGCAACATTCAGAAACTCCTGCTGGCAGTTTATGTTTTTTGTTAGATAGTAATCCACAGGCAGGATCATATCCATGATTTTGGATATGGTAGAGGGATAACAGAAACAATTATCCTGCCCATGGCCACACCTATTCTGATTCATACTGCCCTAAAAAGAATAACTAACGTAGCAACAGAAAAATACAGGKGCCAGGAATGAGCAGAGATGAAGTGAAATAAGAATAAAACAAACCAACATTTTTTTAAAACTGTAAATGCAAAAGGACAGAAAGGAAAAGAGAAACCACTGAAAAAAAAAAAGAAAAAAGACTTAACAAAAAAGACTCATTACTGGAACAGTCAGTGTGAGCAATTTCGTTATACTTCAGGACCAATTAATGAAAAATAGATGTATGTGATTTTTTTTTTGTCATTGTATTTCCAAACCATAAAAGTTAATATCACTAATAAAGTGCTAAGCAGTACACAGGTGCTATTTTATCACAGCCAACCTGTGAGGAGAAACAGAGGTCAGGAGAACTTTAAAAGGCATATATGACTTACTCAGGCTTTAATTTGCTTCCAAAAACATGGTCAGTGACCCTTTAAATCACAAGCCAATTACAAGCATTGTAGTGCCATTACTAATTACATGCTGAGAGTGTAAATTTAAAATGGCAATTTCAATTTTCAGTTCATTGGGAGAATGCAAGAAAATGAAATTGCATACTAATTAGTTCATGTGTATCAGACACCTGAAAGATTAGAGAAAAAAAAACTTCTGCACTCATTACAAGTGAGTTATAAGCAGAAYACTCAAACCTTTTATTTGCCAGGGTGCATATAAATAAAGAAATTAAATGACAAAGAAAATTGATAATGATGGAACAAGGCAAAAATAGCTACAGGCTTGTACATAATCATACTTTGAGAGACTTTGCCCATTATACATGACTTCCTTCAGAATTCATCTAGCATTAAGAAGCTCCAAGAGGGGAACAGGAGATTGCTTCAGCTTCAACCACACTAAATGTTAATTTGAGTGTCCTAAAAATGGWTTTTCTGGCTTCGTAACTTTCCACTTAATCTCTGCCAAACACTCACACCCTTTTYCAGTGCCTTCTTCTGGAGCAGGGGCTCTGTCACTCAGAGCAGCAAGGAAAAGGTTCCATGTGMAGGCTGCTCCCAGCAGGGTCTGGGGAGAGGCAGGTGACACAGAAGAGTAAAAACCCAGGTAGAGTGTTTGACATCTTTTCTCCCATAAGCCAGAAATTTAGCCCAAATCTGACTTTTTGCACCACTCCAGAAACATTTATGGAGTGCCTCCCTGGGAATTACAGGACCTGTGCAAAAATAAGATGTGGGATTTCTGCTCCTCCTCTCATCAAACTGCTCTCCCGTACAAGGGTCAGACAGAGTTTGTTTCTTAGAGCTTATTTCATGCTTGAAGAACAAGAAAGTGCTCTGATGTAAAGATCTACTGTGCATAAATTTTGTGGATATCTCCATCTTGCCAGGCCTAAAAAGAGTTTTTGCAGAACGCCTTCCTTCCACCTATCATCTCCCTAARAAAGTTTCAGATTTGGTTCCAGGTGTTTTGAAGAAAGAGAAAAGGAAAGAAAGAAATCCTYTCAAGGCCTCTGCTCTGAAATTGCAAAGAATATTTTTAATTTTGCCCTGAACTGMAAAAAAAAGAGGATTAAAAAATAGCACTTGGAAGGTTTTGTGAAAACGATAGACTAAAGTTYATTTTGCAAGAAAAATGAGAAGAAAATAAGAGAATGTTTAAAACACAATAACTGTATGATGTAAGCTTATCAAAAGTCCTTACACCCARTGGTTGCCAAAATTACAGAATAACATGTAAGGGACTGGAATAACCGCCAAAACTCCCCAAAGAAAAAAAAAAAGAAGAAGAACAAATTCTTCAGACCTGTTGCAATGGACTGAGATTTTAGACACATTTTCTCCACTGGCCCAAGGACGTTCCTTGCATGTAAGAGCAGAGGGAAGATTTCCCAGGGAGCAAAGTCCAAGGGAACCTGGCAGCTGCTCCCACAGTGCCAAGCACAAATGTGGAAGCATCAGACCATTAAATATCCCCATCCAGTTCTTCTCCTCAAAAAGACATGTCTAGAGGGCCAGTGCTAAAAGATTTTAAAATCTTTCTCCAGCTCATTTAATAAAGCCTACACTCTTAACACAGCCCAGAAGCTGACTTTTTCATTATGCATTAAAATTACATTAGCTTTCTACTCCCATGGAAATAATTCTGCTCAGGTCCCCCTGCATGATCCTTTCCAGCTCTTTTCAATGGATAAATTTTACATACTTCCTAACCCCCCTGCTATTTATGAAGGAAAACTGACTTACAACACATTCAARGGCCTTTGTGTTTTCACTCTGCAATAAATAACAAGCAGTAACACCAGTTTTTGTTTTTSAGAGGTGACAAAATCCAGCACTCTAACTGCACCAGTTTCAGAAAACTTCATCAAACAGTGTTTTGTGTCTGCTGCCCATACAAGAAAAATGAGCAGGTAATTCTGTATGCTTCCTCCCCAGATAGGTAGGAGCCTCTCAATAAAATTAAAGATGGYAGTCAGGACAAAAGCATTGATTGTRAACAAATGTTAATTCCTTGAACACCAAAATAGCCTCAAGAAGAGTGTGTCTGACACAGCTGAGGGCATTATGGACAGTTCAACTTAATGCTGGCAGATAAAATGCTCAAATACCACAGTTTTGCTGAATCCTGCCATGGGTTCACTGGAAGGGAAGCATCCTCCTCACACATTGACCCTGAGGATCAGTGCAGAAAGTTTTCACATAAGTATCAAACTCACTAACCCACAGCTGAAATTGCCAAAGCTCTGCCCAATTCACATATCATGAAAACATAACCCAAGCAAAGAGCTACAACAACCACTAGATAATCATCTTCATTACAACACTGCTACAGAACTTCATACTCACTGCTTTCACTGAAGTCATTTTTTGGGCACAGAGAAATCCAGTGCACAGTGGGGGCACTGCCATTTAAATCACTCAGGCAATGCCATGCTTGAGTGGGATGAGAAAATGTGTATTTTCAGCCCCATGGATGTGTCTGAACTGACAGCTGTTTCAACCTTAATTAAAATAGCTCTTGTTACTTCCAGTAGTACTTAACCTGTGTGCCCAGAGCAGCTCAGCAAAGAGCACCAGCTCTTCCAGCATGCTCTGGCACTGCCAAAACCACACTTCAAGCATCTTTAGCACGTGTTAGGGTATCTCCACCAAGAGATAAAGMTGTGGTGTGCTTCTAAGGAGCTGAACACCAAATACAACATATGTGGAAAGCAGCTTTTTTGAAAGGAGCCTGCATAAATCTGCTTCCACGGTTTAGAAGCCACAATGGAACATATGCACAGGGTTTTTTTCAATTAAAAAAAAAAAAAGGAGCTTGTGCATTTGTAAAGTCAAGATTATCACTGTTTTGCAACTAAACAGTCCCTTTTAGCCTGGGCTATGTCTCTGACAGTGAATAAGAATCTAGCTGTTCGTTCACCACTTGTCTTCATCAGTTTCTTAAGTGACACTGGCAATTGAATCAAGGTTGTTTTTTTCCCTCCTCAGCTCCATCTGTTACCTGAATCCACGGCCATCTGTCATTTTCTGCAGCAGTCCAGGCATTCACAAGACCCTTCTTATTAAGCCGTGCATAGTAGGGGTACCACTTCTGGAGTCCAAAAAGAGCTCGGTGAGTGGAGGATGCAGTGATTTGTTGGTTTGACACAATCCCTCCTTCTATCCCTAGTGGACCAGAGCACCCTGCAAATGGGAAAAAAAAAAAAAAAGAAAAAAAAAAATTCAACTGAAATCTTCAACTGTTCTGAGTCCCAAGTCACTGTAATTGCAATAGAATACAAATAGATCCAGAATATCATGCCAAATCCAGCTTAGAAGAAATTCAAAGTACTTGACTATATCACCTGTTTGTAGAAATTAAAAAAAAAACAAATACAAAAGTATGGCTTATAAATAGCTATTCTCATTATACAAGTAGTGAAATGGATTAAACTTTCAATTTCTTTTAGCTTGTTCTAGCTGAAGACTTGTGAGTTTGGATTTTATGGACACAATCAAGAAAAAAAAATCCTCAGATTCAAATACTGAAATGATTGTTAAAAAGTAAATTTAAAATCATGTAATTACTGCAAAGTTCCATATTGCTGCTCTGCCCTCAAAGTTCAGCATTTAACYAAAGTGCTACAAATTGTTATTGCAGTTATCTCTAGAAATATGAAAATAGACATAAGCTATCATTCAGCCACATTAAAAATATTTAAAGGTTTATCCATTTAAKCAGCAAGCCTCAAAGCATGTATTTAACTGAAGTGCTCCAGTGTTCATAATTTTATGCATGGTATTCATCATTATTTTATTCACAAGAATACTTGTAGATCTAATCTTTTTTTAAAATCAAGATATTTCTGCATACATTGCTTTTTGAAGCCACTCCATTTGGGCACAAGAACAAAAACATTCAGCTATTGTGAGCAATCCACAAATGTAAATTGAGAAAATTATGAAAATTCATTATATACAAACAGTTGGCAGTTTATCTACTATTCTACACCCAACTGAGTATCTGAGATTTTCCTTTCCTCAGTTCTGATGCAGAATCTGGAGATAAGGTAATCACAGGAATTATTGTGGCAGCCAGTGTTACTCAGTGGCCCAAAAGACCTTCTGCTTTGCAGGTCAGCTGCACTTTGGCAATTTTGAGCACCACAGGGCAGATGTTTACTTACATTTCAGGTTTTCTCAGAAACCTGGCAGAGTTTCACCTCAAGCAGTACCCAAAAACTGAACTCTGAAATCGCACTGTTACAAAATCCTCACACCACACAGGCAGGAAGTCACAAATAATTTAATTCCTCATTAATTTAAAGGTGCAGAGAAGCAAAAATGACCAGTGCAATTTGCTTCTCTCAGCCAGGAGATGGTGCAGGGTAGTGCAGCCCCCAGGTGTGGGGGGATGATGGAGACAAAGATAAACTGAAGTTTTAAGTTGATGGTGGTGATGGACAAGCACATGCTTGTGCTCTGAAAAGGTAAAGCAAAGCTTCAGGGAGTGTTCCTCCTTAAAAACCTTAAAAACTTCCAGGAGATGCTCACATGAAATCCTTGGCCACAACCAAATTAGTGAGTGCGACGGATTTGCACCATGTCGTGACTCCACACAGGTTTTTATCAGCCTATTGATTTCTGGCCCCACCCTGGGCCCCCCTGACAGGGGAAGCCCTCCTGGAGCAGTTCTGTGCCAGGAAAGAGAGATGCACTGGATGTTTTTTGGTCTTCAGCTTGTTGTTTATTGTTATCTTATCAAAACTTCAGCACGCTGTTTTCACCAGACTTTGTGCACAGGAAAAGCATCACAAAATGCCGCCAGATGTACAGTTTCAAGGTTTTTTAAAGTTGTTTCATCCAATTAACTCTCAAAATGCACTGTATTTCCACWTATCTACCAATAACTCATCCCTTGTCAGTCCGTGTAACCTAAAACTGCAGCTTTCCTTAACCAATCACCCTGTGCCACCAACACTGCAGAAAATGGAGTAGATGATGAACAAGAGGAAAGCTGGGACAATTCCTGTTGTCCTTCATCTTGCCTCCATACTAAAAACCCTCAAAACCTAAATCTTCTACCCTGTGATAAACTACACTATTCTCTATTATCTATTTCACAATCTTGTGGACTCTAGCCTATCTCAAAGTCTTGGAAGCTTTCTCCATGGGTGAGGGTCAAAGTCAGTGCTTCTCTAGGGGTCAGGGCCCTTCAGAGCAGACAGGGAAATATTCCCTGTGCCCTGGCTTCCCACACCAGCCCACAAAGCTCAGCTAGAACCTGAACTCCTCTTTATGCTACTTCTCTTTATCAGCCAAAAATAAAAGCTTTGCCTTCAGCACTCGAGAAATAACTGCACAAAACAGGACAAAATGCGGATCTCTCCTGCTGCTGTGCCAGGTGTGAGGCAGCACCAGAAGAAAACAAAATCTTTGTCACCAGCATGGGCAGGCACAATGCAGAACACACTCAGAAAACCCAAGTGTGTTGGGAAGGTGTCATTTCTCATTGTGTTTTCATCAAGCATTACTTGGGGATTGAAAGGCCTATTCAAATCTTAGCTGTTTCCTGAAGTATTTTCATCGAAGCAGAATGAAATCTTTTGGTGTGCAAACTGCTGTGTCTGCTTGGAAGAGAGAGGTAAATGACTCTTCTCTCCTAAGAAAAGTGCAGGTTTTCGAAAGTGTCTTATAGCTAATTAYTAAAGAAAATCTGTGCTGTTTCATAATGGAAAAGAAAGCTCACACAYGTGTCTATGTGCAACTCACCAGCAYACCCATACCTACAGGACACATGAATTAAATAAATTAACTATCTCTAACAGCTGCAATCATAGAATGATAATTATTTAAAAATAGAATGTGAGTAAAGGGAAGAGAGGTTTTCTAAGAGGACCTTAAAGAGGAGGCATGCTGGAGCCATGTTAATATTTGCCATGTCTGTTAACGCATCTCGTGTCTGAGTTCCATTTAATTTTATTTGAAATATGTGTGAAATCCTTACAAGACAAAGTTGAATTTTCCTTTCTAACTTGAAGGCAATTTCCTTTCTAAGTTTAATTACCAAGCACAGCACTTAACTCTATTTTTTCAGCTATGACCATACATGCTCAGCAGTGTTTATCTTTCTTAGCTTTAGGAGGATTATTCCTGAAATCCAAAGACAATCTCTACCTTCAGGGAACAGGTACTTTATTGTACAAGCTCCTTATTTTCTTTCCAGTTCCAGTCATGGTTTTGTTATGTTTGTCCATTTTTCAATCTGAGCTAAAGGAAAATATCACTCCTAAAATTTAAAATTACCACATTAGAGATATTTTCTACTTTGGTGTTCAGTTCAGATATAACAACATGAGATGTGTGGAAAGCATGAGACTGGATAATGGTTTCTAAACAATATTATAATTATATTTCTTAAATTATCAGAACATTCTCCTGTATTTTTTTTATTTATTGAACAGCCAGGATTTCAGCAGAAGTTTCATTAGGATACTGTCAGTGAGGTCCTYCCACTGTTAAATTGGCCCTTTTACTCGCCCTTTAGGTATTTATTTTAATCAGAATAATTTTATATAACAAAACCTTTCAATTCACTTTCTTTTATCAATTAAAATCAAATATTGAACMTATTTTTGGATAGTCAAATACCACAGCAAATGGACTTCCCTTAGCCATATGCTCATTAATTTCTTCCAAAAACTCCACTAGATTAGCAAGTCACTCTTCCTTCTTCTARAAACTCTAATGGGGCTATTACTCTCTAAATTCACAAGAAATTTGTTTTTCCTGGAAACTCTCAGCTGAATTGCCCATCTCTGGTCCCATTAAMTGTGGTTTATCACTAAAAGATTGGTTACAGACCAGTTCCTGTACACGATAATAAATTTCAGACATAAGCCTCACTTTTCTTCAAGTTATCAATTATTTCTTTAGGTGTTTAAGAGCTGTGATATATCRCTAACTACTAACAATGAAAACAGACAACAAGAGCTTTTTCAGTTTTTTTTTTTTGAGAGGCATATTTTGCAGAAATGCAATGTATTATACTTTATTACTATGCTTCTGTTTCTATTAAATCCATGGTTCTTTTAAAAGAAATCATGACAGCTTGGGAAATAATAATATCACTACTGTGATAAATTGTGTACAATTCAGACTGGTCAATGTTAGTCATTAAATTAAAAAAAGGGATATTTTTATTAGTTAAGGCAGAGGCATTGGGGTATGACAACACACTTGATGCAAAGAAATAAAGAAAAATTAAACAGCAATTAAGCTGCCTGACATGATACAGATTCTGCAGTCAGATTTTGTCATCTGGAGCTGTTATTTCAGTGTCATTAAAAAGCAAGATACTAAGGCAAGTTATATTGGTTTTAATCCTACAGTGACAATTATGGGTGTRCACTAAATAAAACCCATTTAATGCTTCTCTTTTTTCTGCTCAAACACAAACTTGTGCCCATAAAATCTCACTGTCCATGGAGATAACAAYGCCAAGGTGTACCAAGAGCTATGTGAATGGATCCAGAGAAGGATGGGAAAAATAAACAGAGGAAAAGTGAATTTTTCAGTTCTCCTGAGAGTCCCCACCATGTGAAGACAGCAGAGTTATAAATCTGCCTTGGAGGCTTCTTTTACAACCTTAATTAGATCTAGAAACATTATGTACCACTTTGCACCACAAACCAATTGGTTTTTAGTCCAGATTTCCCTTGTGGACCAAGGGTGTGGGGATCAAACAGCTCCCCAGAAAGGAGATGAGTTCTGTGCTTCCACCCTGATCTCTGGCAACAGCAAATCCCTCCACCTGAACAATAATATTTGAGCAAAACAAAGTAAATGACAGCTAGCTTACTGTGGTATACATTGACATCCCCTCAGAAGAACACTAATATAGGAAAATAAGTAGCTGATTCCTGTTCTTTATAGAAAAAAAAAGATATTTTTCTTTTAATTTTAATTTTAATTTGTCTATTTTAAGATAAAGAGTTACTACAGCAAGAGACATTAAGAAGAAATCACTGTGTAAATATGTTACTTGAGCATATTTAATTTGAATTTTTTACACTTATGTCAGTCCACAAATTAAGCAAAATGTCCAAATGGTGTAAAAATGGCTTGAAAATGTGATGATTATGCCTCTGCAACTAGAATGAAAAGGTTTCTTGTTATTGATGATGAAACATGCCTGATTTTGCAGCATGAACATATAACTCTTACTTCCTCTGTTGGTCTGCCTCTAGCTAACGTCATCAAAACAAACAGATGCAAAATTGGAGGCAGGGAGAAAACAAATCTGCTTTAGACATCTGCAATCCTTTCCTCCTCCAAGCACCTCATTTTCTGGAATGAGATTACCCTGGCTGTGCTTAGCAGGGCCTGGCAGTGATGCTGAACACAAACCCTGACAGTGGGATTACAGATGACCTCAGGTCCTGCTCCTGCTGCTCTCCACCCTCCAGCCCAGGCTCCAATTTCTTCTTCTCATTCCTCCTGACACACAAATATCCTTGCCCAGTTTGCTCTGCCAGGGACAGCTCTTAGAGAACAGCAAGCCTGATTTTTAGGAGSTGGTTAGAGGGGTGTTTAAGAGTCTGGTATCAAAACGCCCACCTATATGCAAAGTGTTGTTTTTTCAGGTCTTGATTTGTCACAACCATCTCATGATAACCCAAAATATTCTTTATAAGTGCTACCCAAAGTATTTTTGCAGCCAGGTGGTTGGAGACACAACTTCCATTCCTCCTTGGGGTGTCTGTGGACCCCATCATGGTTTCAGTGATGTGGCAGTCCCCAAATCCCAACTTTACCACTGGATATTGGACCACAGATATTGCAATAATTACTGCTGGTGTTTGCATAGATTACACACATGCAATCCAGGCTTCTGCTTATTTCTTCTTGTTCTTTCAYACAGAGATTTCCACTCCCTGCCTATGAGCAATTTTCCACACTGCAGTCCCCAGGCTGGGATTCACATCCCTCTGTGATGGATATTCAGAGGGATTTCTCTACCTTGAGCAAGTGTGCAAAAAAAAAAATTTTACTTCCAGCATAGCACAGGAGCATATGGAGACAGCAGGGAAAGCAGATTATGTCTTTTTCTATATAAATTTGTGATTGAAATGGAGGGTGGTTATTCAGGACTGGTTTGCTTAGTTCTAGTCTGCCATTTCCTCCATTCTGCTCTTCCTCCTTTCCATCTGTAGGATGGAAAGGATTGCAAATTTCACATAAAAACCCATTATTRATGGCTTGGTGCTGGGGAACTGCAACAGAGAACAAAGTTGAAGAAGGGACCTATTCAAGAGGAATAAAAATAGAGGAARATACRACTTCTGATTCAGGAGGATCCTTAAACTGAAGACTTCTTGAAGATGGGAAAATACACTGGGACAACCATTTCTTGGTGCTTTTYCCTTTTCTTACACTCAGTCATCAGTAATTCACTTCTGATCACTGTCTGAAATACCAGACCAAGCATTGYTATTCCTATGCTCAGAAAAAAGGGTACATCTAAAACCTCATATCTAAAAAGGTGTAATCAGATTTTTTTTAATTTATAAAAAATATTTTTTCGTATCTCTCCGTGAGGTGATTATGCTTATGTTGAACTCCATAAAATTAAAAATACTGACATCATCCCTAGGCATGTTCAAAGTGATTTTAGAGGAACTGTGCTGGGAAGAATTTGAGAATGAAGATTTGTATATCCCTAGCTGAGAAAACCAAAGCGTCAAACTACCTGGAAAAGTTTCTATCCAAAGAAACACCAATTACATTGGAGCAGCACCATTCCCAATGTGTTTCCTG
>JACDOX010000227.1:148114-187166 GCA_014549065.1 Cardinalis cardinalis | reverse complement strand
TGTGAGGAACCACTGAGGGAGCTGGGGGTGCTCAGCCTGGAGAAAAGGAGATTCAGAGATGACCTTATCACTCTGTACAGCTCCTGAAAGGTGCCTGTGCTCAGCTGGGGCTGGGCTCGTTCTCCAGGCAGCAACTGACAGAACTAGAYGACACAGTCTCAAGCTACATCRAGAGAAATATAGGTTGGATATCAGGAAAAAGCTTTTTACTGAAGGAGTGATRAAGTTCTGGRATGTTCTGCYYRRGGAGGTGGTGSAGTCCCCATCCCTGGGTGTGTTTAACAAAGCCTGGATGTGGCACTGGGTGCCAGGGCTGAGTTGRGGTGTTAGAACATGGGTTGGACTCAGTGATCTTGAAGGTCTCTTYCAACCCAGTGATTCTGTGATTCTGTRTAATTCTAAGTTTATACCACTTATTTAAGCTACAGCATTTAACAATTCAYTGGTAAACATTACTTTTATTTTGTTCTCAAGCAGCAAATCTGGATTTTTAGGGGAAAAAATTTATATAGCAGTAAGGCCTTTAGTCTCTCAAACTCTGTWGAGCTCTCATGTAGAAATAAATTAATCTTTATGTGAAAAATGATTTTTACCTTTCAAACTGACACTGTGAAAAATAACATTTCTACCGTGTCTGAATGTTGACATTAACCATCGACATAACTCACAGCCACTTAAATACCACTAAAATTAATCCAAGAAAAATAAATTATGGTACAACACAAAAAAAAACCCAAAACAAAACAAAACAAAAAAAACCCCTACCTCACAAGAATTAAACTACATTTATATTACAGAAGGTAAATTCATAGTAACTTTCAAGTAAAATAACTGTCATGCTTATACATCTAAGAGATGACAGAGAAAGAAGCCATAGCCCCTAAATGCCACATAAAAGCAATTGATTGTTACTATTTTTAACTTAGGGTGCAGTGACATGRAAAAATACATGGTTCTGAGTACTTTTTACCAATCCAAACATGTTTTGTTGGACCTGGATCCGGGAAGATGTGGGTGGAGGAGATTTCTGCTGTGATGGATCTATTAATTTCCTACTTCATTTTTACCTGTTGCAAATGGTTGTGSCAAAGGCTTAAAGCCAATTAACAAGTTAAGCATGACTTAGGCATTTACAAACAAAACTGGGGACCAAGCTGCACTTAAAAATAATCTTTATTTGCTGCTGCTGGGCCCCTGTACAAACCATGCACTTTTCTTCTCAGGTAGTGATAGAAGTATTTTTTTGAACAATACAAGAAAACTCAACAGCTTTCCTGCTTTTTTTAGGAAATTTGCTAATTAGACACTGTTCTCACAACTGCAGACAACTTCTTTCACAGTTTCTAGGCTTTATATTTGCATTMATATATTGTTAGAGGCGTGTAGGTTTCTTTTTTTGTTTATGGAGCGTGCAGCACAAACAAAACCCTACCTGTGGGCCWACTGAATTATATCACAGTGTCTTCTGTTATCCTTAAATTCACTCCAAAGGATCTTTTTTTTTGGGGGGGGGTTGGAGGTCACAGTGCAATATTTCTACTATAAAAGTTAACAATTTTGATAACCAACTACAACTATTGCCAGTTTGAAGGCAGTTCATGACATATGCACGTATGTGGTTAACAATTGCACCTCAAATCTGCCTGTTCCAAAAAGAAAATTTGGAAAAAAACAAACCCAAAACAATAAACCCCAAACCCAAAGGTTCTCTTGCAAGTGAGACTGCAATGACAAGATAGAGTCACACTGAAAGACAATCTGCATTTTTCTAGCAGGCCTACAATGGAAATCAGTGGGATCCCAGCACCAGGGTAATTAGCATTCCTGCCAGCTGGCTTGACAACGAGCATGTTCACTTGCCAGGAGAGGACTGTGTGCTTTTCAAGAAGCA
Source organism: Cardinalis cardinalis (assembly GCA_014549065.1). NCBI lineage: Eukaryota > Metazoa > Chordata > Aves > Passeriformes > Cardinalidae > Cardinalis > Cardinalis cardinalis. The sequence goes on along the minus strand of JACDOX010000227.1, from coordinate 185,275 downwards.
ATTCTTATTTTGCTGCCTGGAGATGTTCTTTCTGCCTTTTGTGGCTCCGGCATTGTTTTTATTCCCCCCTCCAGAAGAACAGCAACTGCTCCTAGAAGTGACAGCGTTGCTTGTTACAAGATGTGTTCATTGAAATTGTTATAAGAGGGATTCATTGGAATAGTTTAAAAACTACATTTTGGCACTCATGAATTGTGCATTACAATGGGGTACATGTTCTTCAGAAAGAAGTAAAAGGATGGGAATATTCCACAATATACTGCTGAAGTGATATGCTAAATATGAGCTATATTCACTGTACTGGACACAAACTGCATGCAAACGACAGTAATTTAAATCTGGCTACACAGAAACAGCCCTTATGGTCTCTAAGCTGTTTCCATCTCCTTCTATAACCCATCCAACATCTTAATAACTGGAAATTCAGCTATCTTCWTTTAGATCTTGCTCCCAGAAGCCATTTGGTGTAGATATAACCTTATATTCGTGTAAAGCAGCTTTACAGATCAGGGCTTGAAGCCCTGTTAAAAAGAGAGAATTTATTTAAGGGTCATGCACTTTTATYAGGGTGGGGAAAAAATTTCAGAATGTAGATTCTGAAAGTTCTGGGTTTATATATATATGAAGTAGAAGAATTCTTTTATTAGTATAGCAGTGCAGTAAAATGAGATGTTTTATTTGTGACTCCATGGTGTATTTTAAGCACAAATAGATACATCCAGATTTTCTGAATATGCCCTTATTTTTCTTTATAGCCCCTTATTTTTCCTTATMAAAATCTATTTAACCATAAAAAGGGAATTATTCTGAATTGTTTAGAGAAATATCTAACCAAAAAAAAGCAAAAGCAAACATAGGGAATGCAATTCATGTGACTCAGCTTCAGACATCTGAAAATTCCATATCTACTCCAGAGKAGCTGCTCAGGCTCTGTTTGTCTTTTGTGGGAGGAAACAAACAAGCCAAAACCACAATTTTCATCATTTCATAATCTATTAAGAAAGCATTCAAGATAGATGTAAATATTTTTTTCTGTGTCTACTGACCAAGAACAAACCAAGAGCATTATTTCAACTTAGTGCCTAGGTTTAGGAGGATAAAATTAAGTGAAATTAATGCAATTAATTTTAAAAACACTGAAAAGACATTGCTTAAAAAAGATATGTTGATCTATTTTTCTGCAAAGCTAGAGCTAACTACACAGTAAACACACCTGGGCTTTACAGAAAGAAGTCTTTGACGAAGGAATGCTGAGGAGGTGATGGATGACCATAATAAAAAAAAAMMMAAMAAAAAAAACCCCAACATTCCAGACTTTGGTTTTCTTGTTGACAAAGATGATCAAMAAAAGGTGGGTGTGAGTTTGGAACTGGCAGGGATGGAACATCTGACCTGCAAGGAGGCACTGACAGAGCTGGAATTGCTGAGACTGAAGAAGGGAWGGCTCAAGGGGATCCCACCCATGTCAAAAATAATCTTGTGGGAGGGGGTGGACATCGAGGTTTAAAATGTGAAATTTTAACACCAAGTTTTAAAATGGGAAATGTCTTTTGAACAAAAGAAAATGGGGCTGGTTCTACATTTCAGTGTGTGACTTGAGTTTGTTTGGGCTTTTTTGTGGTATTTTAGTCTTGTGGTATTTTAGTCTTGTGGTTTTGTTGATGTTGTTGGGTGGTGTTTTTGATTTTTTTTTTTTTTTTTGTTTTTTGTTTGGTAGATTTTTTTTGTTTCTTTGTGGTTTTTGTTGTGTTTTGGTTAGGTTTTGGGTTTTTTGTTTGTTTGTTTGTTTGTTCGTTTTGGGGTTTTCTGGTGGGTTTTTCTTGGTAGTGTTTGGGGGTTATTTTGGTTCCAGCTAGAACCAGCCTTTTAGAATGATAGCTGACAAACAAAAATTGTGTTTCCTTTCCTATACCAAATCAATTTTTTCCTGGTAGCTGTATGGATGATCAGCCTATTTTTAAAAAGTAGAAGTTCTAATTTTAGGAATTATGTCTTCATTTCCAGGGGAAGGTAGAGGACCAAGGAGAATTTTCATTTTACCAGAAGCTGCTGCAYTTGCAAGTGTGTGCACACCATATGAGTGAGCTCACACCACGACAGACTGAAGAGGAGCTAAAACCTGAAGTTATTTGAAGCACTGGTTTGGTTCTGTAAGTTCAGTTTTACTTCAGTCCTGCTTGCACAGAGCACAAACATTGTGTGAAGGACAGTCATCCATCCCAGCTCATGATCCCATTAATTGTTTCCTGGCTGGGCTGCAGTGGTCCAGCAGCACTCACTGCAGTGTACCAGCCCAGCTGGAGGTCACACAGACATAGCAGGTATATTTCTAAATACTCCTTTTTTTGAATTGCATTTCCCTCCTTTTAAAAAATTTAGGGTTTTTTTTTGCCAGACACATTTCACATTCTCAGTGCCATCTTATTTGCTCTCAAGTTCATGACACATTTGTTTTCTTGTCCCACAARCAGCTATTGATTCTTCTGCTTCCTCTCAAAGCATCACTTTTAAATACAAGCAAAGCCTAAGCCCTCCCATACAGAGGCAGGTTTTCATTTAGAATTAATTCCAGGTTGTGCAAGACCTGTGAATGGAACACTAACTTAAAATTTTAAAACTCTGCATATCTCTAAAATGAATTTAAAATCACCATTGCCCAAAGGAGATGGTATAATACCACAGTAATGTGAGCTATAAATCTGATGTAGCTAATCAGACCATTACTAAAAAACCCAAAAATCTCCAGCTTCAGCATTTTGGTGCTGCTTTGGCATTGAGTATTCAGCRTCTCATTTTATGGGCTGGTGTTAGGAGAATCCTCGTGACCACCAGAGAGCTCAGCTCTGCACATTTTAGCCACTGGCTATTTCAATCATTCTGCAGCTGATCAAACTGTTTGCTCAGTCCTGGTTGCTCAAGTGTTTTTGTTTTTTTTTCCACAATTCAATGTTCTGATCTGAGAGATATTGAGCAGCTCTGTTGTAATGACTCGTGTTAATTGYTCTGAGGACTCATCCTACGGGCACGACCAAATCGATGTTTTCATTCCCACTGAAGGAATTTAATCAGCATTTCCACWGGGACAAAGCAGCAAGCAGATCATGTGCTCCTCTTTCTAGTCAATCACAGTGCAAATGAAATAGCAAAATATAATTTACAAACACCCTCTTTTTGTTTTGTTTTTTTTTGCACTTCAGTAGACTTGGAGAACATGCAGTGCCAGTGATTATGTCAGATTTTTTTTGTCTAGATAACAAAGAAGTCACAGGCTTTGTAACTTCAAGGTGACTCCTAACTACACCATGAAACAGCACATTTTCACATTCCTGGATGTGGTAATTCTATAAAGCTATTCACCTCTGAAATCTGATTAACAGAAGACATTTATCTCCATAAGTTTGCTCCATAGACTTAAAACAAAACAAAATGGATTTCCTTGACCTATTAACACTGTAATTATTATTGCTCTGATTCCTGAAGTGTGACTCCCAAGGATGTTAGCAGACAGTGTGGTACTGCAGCACTGAGGTGCAGGGTATGATTAATCTTGTTTTATGCCTTCACACAAAATAATTCACGTCAAAGGCAACATCTTCACCCRTTTGCATCAGCAACAGCTAATGAGCACACAGACACTTTCAGACAAGCAAAACTTTTCAAAGGATCCTGTGTTGAGCTCGAGGTCTGCAGGAAGTGACATGAAAATGAGGTGATTAGTTATGTTCCAAGCAGCAGAAGACAGCTTTTCAGGCAGTAATGGGAAGAATTGCCACCTATTTGCTGATATGTCCAAAGAGATTAAAACCCTTTTTATGCTGATGCAGCATCTCTCCCAAAAGCAGTGCATTATTCTGTTACCACCATGGCCAGCACAGTCCATGTGTGTAAGCAGTGGCCATCAGGATTAATCAAATAAAAAGAAATTGAATGTTACTTTCCACTTCTCAAGAGTGCCATTATTGCTGCATGACTGTCGTGTGCTTCCATTATCAAACYCTCTTTCAAATTTTTATAATAAGGCCATAAAATTAACTTTGGGCCTTTATGTGCTCTACAGGCTCCATGCTGAGGACTCAGACTGAAAATAAATTTTGGCAATTCTTGGGTTGGGTCTTAGATTAAAAAAAAAAAGTAAGCAGAAAGGATTTTAGACTTTTYGGGATTTTTTACACCACTTTTTCTAGTGGTGAATTGATTTAATGACATAGGGGTTTTTTTAAGAATTGGAYCAAAAAAAGATTCAGGAACTACAGAGGTGTACTGCTAGATAGTTCCATAATTAATATCACAATGAACTAAGAAAAGGTGTGGAAAAGAGCCAATATTCCTCCCATAAATGGCAGTTCTGCTTCACTTGTTGCAGTCCTTTAATAGAGATGATATGCACAAGGATAAAGGAAATACAGTGGAAACAGCACACTTGGATTTTCAGAAGGCACTTGATGAGGTTCCACATGAAAGGATCTTTCCTGGGAGTGGTGAAATGGGCCTGCTATAGCCTAATTACAGACGAGAAAATGTCTTTTTCAGGACAAAATGCTGCCAGTGGCATTCCCTGGGGGTCATTGCTGGAGTCAGCTTTACTCATCTGTGACCTGGAGGAAATTGTGAATGGGGAAATTGTCCAATTTGAAGCTCTCTGGATCAAATGCTACTCTGATGATGAGCAGCTCCAGAAGGATGTGGAAAACTGGGTGAGTGGTCAAAAGGGTGACAGATGAACCTCAATGTACTCAAAGGGAAGAGACAAAATCCCTAAAATGTGCCTGCACTGTACTGAACTTGGAAATGGCCATTACAGCCAGAAGATGCAGCACCCAAGGGTTCAAAAAGAAACTGGACAAATTCAGGCACTGCAGATCCAAGGATGATACTGAAGAGACTGACAAGGGGTGTACTTTTAATATTCTCATTAAATGATTGTCATTACCACAGCCAGAGACACATCCACTGATTAAATACCTGACCTAATATGAAGGATTTTTGCATTCTTAAGAATTTACCACTAACATGATAGGGGAATTTAGCTAAGAATCCCTTTTTTTAAATTCATATAAGTAGTGTATTTAAAAATAAACTCTCCAAGAAAACATTCTGCACACATAAYGAATACATCCATTAGAACAGAAACTAAATGTTAAAAAGCTACTTTTTCAGAAGTATATTCTTTTAATGTTGTTTTATAGGCTCTTTACTTGGTGTTCTGYAGGGAATCTAATTATCCAATGATTTAATTTTATACAGAAAACAAAAAGTTTGTTAGGGGATTACCAAGAAGARGGTTGTATTTCTCAGCTGAAAAACCAAGTAATAATATCCTCTTTCCTGAAATACAAATAAACGTGTCCAATGAAACCAATAGATAAATGTAGTGCTTACATTTCAAGAGTTTAGGTAAAATCATGTGGTCACCAAAATCCAAATAATTTGGCATTTCTGTTTAAGAGTAAAATATGCATAAACATTTGAATTTATTGTGGAGAAAATCTTCCCACTTAATCTTACAAAAAGCTTTTTGAAGGCATTTGAAGAGGCACAGATTGATCTTGTAGCTTTCACTACTATCTATGTAAAAACAATGATTCATAAATGTTACAAGGAAAGGCAAATGTGAAGTTACCTGTCAGCAAYACATAAATAGGTATAAATACACCAATTTCCCTTGATTCATTAAACTCTGACATCTGAATGTCAGCCAGGAATCCTTATTGTGGCAATAATATGTGTATTAAGAAATTCCATATAAAGTTGCACAAGGCAAAATTGCAGTGCTACTATCAGGGCCAAACTGTTTGGTTCTTTTGATTCAAAAAAATAAGATTAGTACTAAACTAAGCTATTAGTTATCCATAATGATTTATCAAAAAACTTTAAGATAAAAAAAAATAAGAAAAAATAGTTTTAAATTCCCAAGATCCTCTTCACCCCATGTCCTCACTGCCAGTGCAAAATTTTCATATGACCCCAGAAACTTCCTAAAATTTTTCTTGTCTAAGTCTCACTTTGTAAAATTCCTTGTGACTTCCAATCCCTTTGGGGTTTGCAGGGACCCAAGCATTACAACACTGGGGGCTGTTTTGCCAATTCAGCTGCAACAGGAATTGACAGAGAAGGGAAATTTGTTTCCCAAGATGCCTTTTGTGAGAGGACCTAATCTCAGCAAAACTCAGCATCAAGGGAGGGATGTGAGCACTTGGCTGCCATGTCTCTTCAKCATCCCTGTTTGCATCCAAAATTGYGAATAACAATGAGCTGCAGGGAAATGGGGCAGCTGGAGCTGCAGGTTTATGCCCCTTTCAGGAGTTGTAAAGTTTGAGGGAACAAGATTGGAGTCTGCTTACAAGGGAAGGAAATTCCTTCCCTGTCTGATCCRATCTGGAATAATTTATCCATGCCTCAGCTCCCGGAGTACTGGGAATTCTTGGCTGGGACTCCCACACTGCCTTCTGAAGGTGCTTCAATGTACATAAAAAATCCCAGCTACATCAGAGACTGGAATTTGCTTTTCCCTCCTCCAGCTACAGAGGASGATGGTGCCCTCTCAGCTTTCCCAAAGGAAACACTTCTCTGCATTGCATTACTCACACGTGGGTGCACTGGGCAAATACAGYTCTTTTTGCTGTTGGCAAAAATTACTCTTCTGCCACTTTTCTTTCCCACTAATTTACCAAATTCCCTACCTAATTATTTGGTGAAACACTGGGCCTGATTCTCCTTGTACTTCACAGCTGTGGTCACTGGGCTAATTGGTGGCAAAAAATTAGGCTTTCCACCCAGCCTMCTTTTTTAAAGTGTGGGAAGTCTCTGAAATTAGCACTCTCCATCACTAAATACCAATAACAAACAACCCAAAAAACCAGTGTTTCAATATTTAAAACAACGTAAAATCAATTCTAGAGAAATGTAAAATATATAAAGKGGGCAATCATGTTGCCCTTCATTATTAAATCCCATTTTACTTCCAGCAGATATATATTTATGTCTAGGATTAAACACAGCTTTTAAAGGACCTGTGCCCCATTTCACCTGCAGAAAACTCAGTGGACACCTTTAGCAGAGATGAGGCTGAACTGATTCCATTGCGCACTTTGGGAAAGAAATTTRATTCTTGAGGATTTTCCACCTGACCTCTTTTATCACTAAAAAAATCTTCTATGTTTAAAAATGAGTGAAACCAAACACTCACTCAAATTCACACCTGATGGAAGGGAAAAAGGCATTGTGAAAGATACTGTGGAGGGGCCAGGAGGTAAGAAAAAGAAGATGAAGRGGTTTCATTAATAACAATAAAATTATTATTTGGCTTCCTGTATGGAAGATCCTATCCAGAAGAACAAGGGAATTCTTCAGAATTACTGAAGAAAAATAATCCTTTTTTTTTCTGAAAGTGGACATGAGGATTCAAATTTGCTTTCAATGTTGTACATTTCTCAGCCTTTTTTGTTTTTTGCTAACTTTGATGTAATGAATTACAGCACTGTTGCTTTTTGTGCTACATCTACAATGAAAGCTCACATCACAGATGGGTAAAATTGAATTTTGTAAAAAACCAGGAAGAGTGTAATTACAAAATTAGGTTTCAGCAGCAGGAGAATAAATGGGAATTGATATTATTAGAATAACAATAAATACAATATTGCAAACTACACAYTGAAACTGATTTTCAGTGAAGGCGTGCAATGTTGCTGTCAAATATACAGATTTGCCAATGGAGGGAAATCATGCTAATGGGTGAGGTACACCAGATTTTGCTGGATCAGCAATGGATATTAATGTGTTTTAAAAGGTAAAATTTTACATTTTCTGTAAAGMAAATTTCTATCTGCACCAAGCTAAGAGATGGCCAAATTACACTCAGCATTAATACAAGAAAACAGTCACTGATACAAAGGAAAAYTGAATTAAGAGCTAATTCTGTCAGCTCTTCTTGGAAGACACTCTATYGCACTTGTGAATACTTAAAGTTTTCACTCTGCTTCATTCCAAAAACTCACTTGCACCCTTCTTAGCCCCTCTTTACCAYCACCACGACCAAAAGAAAACAAAATTCTTCTCTCTCCCTGTTGCGCTGCCACCAAACCTTTCACATCAGCTCCTTTCACATCATTTCCTCGCAAGCCCTGGGATCATCTGATGGAAGGAACACATGGAAGYGGTGGCAGCTGGGGCCTGGAGCAGCTGCCAGCCCTCAGCCTCCCCTGCCAGGTCCCTGACACGTGGCTGCACCAGAGCCCGGCACCGCGGCCGTGCCGGACTGTCCGTCTGTCCGGAGCAGCAGGAGCTGCAAACCTTCCCTCAGCGGGAAGCTCAGCACTCCACATTTCTCATTTCCTTCCCCTCCTGAAAGCTGCAGGTGGGAGAGCTGTGCTGAGAGTGGAGAACTGAGTTCATTTAGGGCTCGTGTTCTGGTGTATATTCAGGACTGTGTTCTGGTTTTTATTTTTTTTTTTCCCTGTAATTCGCATGGATTTTCATGTTTCACAGCTTGGTTCCAGCTCCAAGACTAAACAAAATTCCAAAATGTGAGCCAGCTTTCAAACCTCCAAGTTTTGCAAGGTCTATGCCGTGCTCACTTGTAATTCCACTCTGTGCCTGGCTTGTTAACTACTCCAGAGCTCAAGCTCAAGACATTTTCATTTTGAGGAGTTTGAAACAATTTTACTTAAATTGATGATTCCTGTGTCCACCAAAGGGTATCAGCAAAGAAGACCAGGCAAATTCTTATGGCAAGCTACCCTCCCCACTCAATCTATTTGGAAATACATACCCAATATTCTATATAATAGCCTTGAAATATGGTATTTCAAAATGTTCCCGTGACTTGGCTGCTGGGAACTCTTTTTAAACAGACTGCAGCTGTAAATTTTTTATATTTAATATACTCTTATATGTTTATATTTAATATACACCCCTTTTCATACATTTATAATCATTAGTGGTTTTTCATTCCATACTTTTAGGAGGCTTTTTTTGGTCATAATAACCCGTGATTTGTTTTGAGCTTCCTTCTACAGTCTACAGTCCRCCTTTTATTTCTTTTATAGTACCAATTTCTTACCTGCAAATTATTTTTCATTTCTGTGAGGACATAAAAAAAGAATGTGCATTATTGACCAGACCAAGAACTTAAGAGCTATAGGGGCTACTTTGAGAATAATGGAGTGCTGTAATTTTTCTTTTAAGGCTTAGAAATACTGAAATATTCATTGTCATAGGCTTTGCCACACATAAAAATGCACATAAAAGTTCTTCCAACAAAGGAACAGTGGATCATGTTTATAAGATGAGGATTTTTTTTTTCTCCTCTACTATTTGTGACTTCCTGGGATTCTGTGAAAAGGTAAATTCTGTGAAAAGGTAAATTCAGTGCTCCCCCAGTAGGAAAAGAGGGAGAAGGAATCCCTGACTCCATCCTCTTTTTCTCAGGGTGACTGAGTCAAGAATGACACATACCCTTTGGAAAAGCAAATTCACAGGTTAAAGTAAGAAAACGTGGCAGGAAAGTTGCCACAACAAGGTGGTTCAAYCTAAAGTCAACAATATAGGGTTGAATGCAGGGTTGAGTTAATATTGTGGGTTTTGACTCCGCACAAAAGCCATCATTGCACTTGATGACTCACAGAGTAAGGAAACAATTACACCTTTAAAATATTCCTGCTGGGCCTTCAGGGCTTGCCTGAGTGTTTTACATTGAGTTTCTGCCAGGTAAAGACTGAATCCTCCCCCGCCTAATCAAAACAAGATATTGAGAAATTAGTTTTCAAAGAGAGATGCTCCTGCGTGGTGCCAGTGCAGCAAGAAGAAATTGTACCCGAAGGCACAGGGCTGAGGACTTTGTTTCAACATCAAACACAGAGAGATCAGTCTCATTTCTCTTTTGTGCTGAACACAACTGCAGTTCTGATCCCAGTTCTGAACACAACTGCTGAGCCCAGTTCTGCCAACACCTCTGTGCCCTGCACAGGGTGCCTGGGCAGAGAAAGTCCCCAGAGGAAGGGCCAGGGTGGAGCTTTGCTTGAARGTTTAAGAAATGTTGGAGTTTGATTAATATTTCTCACTAGGTCATTGAAATGCCTGGGAGAACATTTCAATGTTAACAACGTGTTCTGTCGTTTCTATAACATTTTCTGCCTCTTTGCACTTTCGTACCAAATGAAAGCAGAAATGCCTGCCAGACAACATTCACAGAGTGGTGCAGATTCAGCAAAAATCRTAATTTTCAGCAAAAGGGCTCAAGAGGGGTTTTGTCCAATGCAAATATAGAAATTGTATTCCATTCAGATTAGCTGAAATAGTTAAAGATGTGCATAAAGCACAATTCTTATTACTGATGTTAGCCTCTCTTTCAAGGAGAAATTCAACTTTTGAAATGCTTTTTGCTTCTGTTCTTATGGCATGTTCAAAAAAGGACAAATTACTGAGGTTGAGTTGAATTACATGGCCTAAAGTCACATTTGACATGTAAAAATTCTCCCTCCTTAACTTTCAAATTGTATTTCTGACATGTTTCTCCTCTGAGGTACTTCTGTAATCCAGAGAGCTCATACTAGTACTATTAACTTGATATTAAATGGATAAAATTCTTTTAGGCACAATTTTTTTTTCATTATTCCTTTTRTATGAGATTAACCCCACATAATCCCATAAATCCACAAGGATATCATGTGAGTGATGAATTAACTACCCTGAAGACATTAAAAAATTAATTCTCTGTGATTAATAATTTTATATACATACATCTACCTGCACACATATATATGCATTTCTATAAAACGTCCTCAATCTTTTCATGGAAGTCCTGAATTTGTCACTTAAATAAYGACTAGCAAGAATGCACATATTTACCAAATTTTTCTGCAGTCTATCCTCTTCTGACAATAAGCTGACAACCCCAGCTTTTAAATTTTATGATCTCTGAAGTGAAACAAAGCAAGAAAAATATTAAAATTTAAATAAAYTATTCTCTTGCCTTAAAAATTAATTATGGAAAAGTTTCTACTTTCCTGATTAGACCACGGTTTGATCAACATTTTTTAACTGTTGTTAAGCTTTGATTTCATGCCCAGGCTCTTTCCCCTGCCATTCCTTTGTACCAGCCCAATACCTGTGTGGCTGTGAAGCTCACTGGATCAAAGAACTGATCTGCTTTATTAATTAAGTTCTTTTTTTCCCCCTTGCCACTCCTTCATTGGTATCTATGYCCAGCTTTGTATTTCAATGACTTCTGGCTTTATGTTTAACACCAGTATTTGAGATCATGAAGCAGGCACACCTTCAAAACAATCAAGAATATGCTTAAACTCAAATTTCATAATTCATTAATCTCAGAATTAGTCAAAATGATATTTTGAGCTGTAGGAAAGATTATGCCCTCCTAAATGTCATTGACAGAGAGTTTCATGATAATCAGTAATTAAGGGAATTTGTGTTGATTCCTGGCAGGTGAAAGATTTCATAGTGGGTCACTACAAGCTGTTATTCCCATATCTTTTCCTGAGAGCCCCTTAATTTCCAAATTGCAATAATTAAGACGGAGGGGGTTTGCATTTCCCATTTCAGGGGAGGCTCCTGCCTTCCTCAGCARGCACCTGGCTTTTCAAACCAAGACATTACTGAAGGTGAACAAAGAATCTCAGGCCTTGAAACCAAGGTTCTCCAGCAGGTAATCTGGAAATAACTCACATATACAATGGGATCTCCTTTACCATACCAGTTCCTAGCAGCTTAATTTTGACAGGTCAATTTCATGAGCTGAGTTCACCAGAAAGCCCCTAACTCCATTCACTGATTTCAGAAAGTGGTGGAATTCTGATTCCTATCCATATTTTTGACAACACAATATTTTTCTCAGCAATAAGCCTTCCCCCAGAAATCAACGCTTTTTAATGTTTCATAAATTGTTTCATTTTGTCTGAAATGCCCTTATGCCTTTTTTATGCCCTTATGTCTGTTTTGAGTAAGGTTTTTCTGAACCTAAGCATGGAGGATTTATCAACCCTGGACCCTGCTGGGCCAGGGCTGGTCAGAGCTTGATCTGTAAGACATAGATATCCAAAATTCACCCAAGACTGTGAGCATCAAGCAGAGGAGTTCAAAAGACAATCACCTGAAGCCAAAAAGACCCAACACTTTGCCTTGAGGGCACAGAAGTGAAATACAGATGGCACGAAAAAGGAATAAGGGTCTGTTGGAAAAGACACTGTAAAATAACTTATTTATCCCATACTATAAAYCATGTGAGCTGCAGGGTCATGCCCYGGGTATAATTTTGAGAGAAGGAAAATTCTACAATCATAATGCATTAGTGTGCTTTGGATGAAGCCATCTAGTCTGGGAGTGTAAGGCTGCATGTAAGCAGGAGTCTTGAACATCTCTTTATGCCTAGATCTGTCACATCTTGAGATAATTTTTTTAAGTTAAAAAGACAGGCATTTTCATGTGAATGGAAAGAAAATGCCACTTTGATTTCCACAGAGGGGGAGGCAGGAGGCAACCAAGAGCAATGGAAGCACAACAGTGTACTAAACCATAAAAGCAGAGGAAATCAATGAAAACAAGGTGGAGGTACACTGCTCAGCAGGATTTCTGACATGCTAGACAAATAAATTGCTGCACTTGCTTTGAATGCAGTTCTTGTACATATGGGCATGTTGAATCCACAGAAAAGGAGGTGAAGGGGCCACAGGATATGTAAAGAAATATTTATAGTGACTATTTTGATCTAGATATTTAAAGMAAAAAACATAGGAAGAATTGCCATATGCTTTAATGGCAGAAACTCTTGGCATTTGGCAAAACACAGCTCCAAGATGCACAATGGTGGAATTGTAAGTTGTCCACTGCCTGGTACCATCTGCTTGATTAAAAACATTAAAATGGAAGGGAAAGTGATCAAAAAAGTCACCTGTGCAACTGCTCACATGTTTATGCAGTTCTCCACCCACGCTGATCATGGGAGATTTTAGCAATACAGATTTGCACTGACTAATGGAAACTGCCTGGCACTGATGAAAGCGCCTGCAAGAGAATGTAGTGATCCACAAAAAAAAAAAAAAAAAAAAAAAGAAACCAAAAACCCTCCAACCACAAGAGAAACTGTCTTGGAAACAGTATTTTATTTATGGACACTCCAGGACTAAGGAAAGTTGTAATGAACATGATCATAATGGATTGAATTCAACACAGGAGCTAGAAATTGCTTCAGGGAGTGGGAGAGCAGAAGGAGATGCAGCTGCATCAAGGAAATTCCAAGGCCTTAGAAATCTGGGAAGTAATATGGAATTCAAATAGCTTAAATTTTACATTTAGAAGATGGAGAAAGGTGCTTTCTTCCCATTCTGTGTTTGCTAAACATCTGCAGGCAGATTCTGTAAATACCAGATGTTTGTTGAAGTGTCTCTTAGCAGGCTGATAAGCTCATTCCAGAATGGCTGAATATGTTTTGAGGCTGTCAGTGCTCTCACACTCCACTTTACCCTGATTTTGCCTCGTCCTGAGCTTTCCATAAATGAGAAGCAGCTGGCTTAAATACCATTTATGCCTGAATTGCTAAAACCAGCCATAGCTAATAGGAGAAAAAGAGAGAAAGAGAGAGAGAAAGAAAGAGAGAAAGAAAGAAAGAAAGAGAGAAAGAGAGAAAGAAAGAAAGAAAGAAAGAAAGAAAGAAAGAGAAAGAGAAAGAAAGAAAGAAAGAAAGAAAGAAAGAAAGAAAGAAAGAAAGAAAGAACTGAATATAAACCAGTCTGAATCTCATCCATGCCAGAAACAGACTCAGAGGATGGTCAAGGTGGTCCAAATATGGTTAAAATCTCATTTTATTGTAATTTTTGTACTCAATTTCAATCCTTTCCTTCTCAGGCCAGCTGAGACTACCTGCACTAATCATTCCAGAGGCTTTTGGGACTACTCAGAAGGATTTGGGGTGGGTGTCATACAAGGCTCCCAGGATTTGGGCGTAGCACAACAGTTGTCTCACACCTCAAAACTGCTACACGTGATAAAAAGGAAGGGAATTATTTAGGAGATTAGCTAAGAGGAATTAATTGTGGTGAAATCAAATGGTGGAATTAAAGAASAGGGGAAACCTAGGTGGAGGTGTAGGAAAAAGAGTCTGACACAAAGTACCGGTGACATGTACATGAGTAACATGAGAAATCCTTGTTGCAAAGCAGTGATATTTGGACTATAACAAACTAGATAAATTATTATAAATGCATCCTGTAAAACAGCTTGTATGATGCAATTTTGCAGGTTTTTTTAATTCTACATCTAGGATATTTTACATATTCTGTGGTGTGACTCAGGAATCTTTGAGCGTTGTGAGGTAATTCTGAGACAGCAGTCAGTAATTTATGTAATTAGCATAACAGTACTTAATTATATGATTACTGTAAATTTGTGTAAAACTTCGATGGTGTAATTAGAATGTAACAGCTACTTGTAATTACGTAATTAAGTGTGATGACATAACCAAACTTCTAATGGGRAAAAAAAAAAGTATTTTCAAGCCCAGCTATAGAAAATGGTGTAGTGCAAGTTATAGAGATGGTAAACTATATATATTTATAGTTACATTAGTATGAATCCTTCAAAATAAGCTTCAGAAAGACAGAATGTKGATAACATATTTTGCAATAGAGCAGCAGAGTTCTTTCACTATTTCAATAAACTGGAAAGCTTCAATTTTTTTGTACATATTTATACTTTCTCTTATATGCTCTCAAAACCAGAAATGCATGTTTGTGCTTATAGATACACACACACATAAAAATTAATTCAGTTTAATATATGAGATATGCAACTTCACACAAATAACAAATAACAAAGTTATTTTTGTATATCGCTACATATACATATATTAAAAAAAAGGAATATAAAATAACAGATTATGGTTCAGGAAATGCAATGATCATTTAGGTAATAGCTCTGACTACCCCATTTCCAGCAAAACAGGAGATTGGGATTATGTGATCTATTATCTGAGCAGTGCTCATGATGCAGCCAAAATATAGAAGGGATAAACTCTGAAGAGATGGATGAGATTCGTGGTAGAATTCTAAATGGCAATTCAATTGCACCTAATAAGGAAATRCATGAATTGCTTCACCAGCAAATTCTGAAAAACACTTCAATAGTTTTGGKTTTTTTTWAAAAATAAATTCTTTCAGGCAGCCACAGAGACCTGTGACTTTCTCAAAGCAAATCTTCATCTTTTATTCCTCTCTAGAACTACATACACATTATGTTGGGTGCCTCAAATATTTTTTCTGCTGTATAAATGTGGGAATTCACTGAAGCCACTTCAAATAAACATTTGTTGTTATTGGTCCATCCTGTTTTCTATTCTCATTCTCCCCCATGCATCCACAATGTGAATGCAGGAAAAAGAATAATATTTTTCAGCTCTGTTATGTTTTCAGCTTTTGTTATTATATTTGATATTTTTTGGCTCTTGTTATGTTTTCATTTATTTATGATTCAACTTGTAACACCTTCTTTTTCTTTTTTTTGCTACATTWAGTAGGATTTTCCTTGCACTAGAAGCTCACTTTCTTCAATGTGGATTAGCCCAGTATTTCAGGTATTCTGAATGTAAAACCCAACACTACTAAAGCCAACTGTCAAATACTTTCCTGTTTCTTTTTATGGTAATATACATTGGAACTATATTAGCTTTATCCACAACACCATAATTTTAAAATCTTTTGTTTGACTAAAACACCCAGGCTCTCATTTAAAACCCAACAACCTCTAATATCTAAGTATTAAGGTATATTGCGTTTTGTGCCAAAGTAGTYTATTGTACTTTTGTTATTTTTGGTCTTCAGGATTACCTAGTTTATCACACATGAAGAACTTTAGGAATCAGACCTTTGTGGTGCATCCATAGTCAATGTTATTGAAAAARGTCATGTGAGATTGTTCCCAGGACAAATCCATTAATGACTGTTAATTCTATTAATGACTTTCCTGCAAAACAGTGGTCCAAATTTCAGAGGCAAGAGACATGTCAGAGCAAATAGCAGATATTTTTGCCCTGTGGCTACACTTGTTGATTTCTGCCAATAACATTGCTRAGAACAGGATATTTGATGAGATGAAATCCCAGCCGGAATATCTTTCTTAAATTTTTCTACATTACACTATTTTACTTCTTGCTTAAATATAGATACTTATTATACATTTTGCAAATGTTTCYATCATTTCAGATGCTTTACTTGAATGTGTGACAGATGTGGTCTCTGAAATTCCCTCGGTTTTGAAGGGAATAAGATGGCTATTTTGAGGTTTCTTTATGTGTAGAAGTATTTTCACAGTAAATTAAAGTGTTTTGTTTTGGTTTTTTTTTTCCCTGTAAAAATAGAATCTTATATTTCATACTATTAAAATAAAATTATATATTATTAAAAATAATACATTATATTATTAAAAAATAATGGTTTTAAAACCATSCTGTACTTACTCTGTTGGCAGTTCCTTCCCATAAATTCACCTGGACATTCACAGGAATAGTTGGCAACAAGATCTGTACAGATTCCACCATTCCTGCAGGGTTCAGCTTCACATTCATTCACATCTGCAGGAATCGCAAAAAAGGAGGCCAGGATTAGCACAGAAATGRTAAAAGCAATATGCATGTGTTTAAAAGAACTGGGGRAAAAAAAAAGAGAGAGAAGTTTTATTATGTCCTGTAGTAGAATGCAATTCAAAATTTTGCTCAATGATTTCCACTGTAACTTCCAGATGATATCAGGGCCAAAAGTTTGGCCTGAAAAAAATCCCAAAAAACCAAATTGTAGTAGTTCTACTACTAAATTCTGGAGCAGTCAGTAGAGATTCTTGCAACTTCAAGGAATGTAGTTACTTCTTTATCAACAGATGCCAGTTAAGGATGTGTCTCAGTTCATCTCAAATTCCATTAAACATCTAATTGACAAGGCTGTTTAACCATCTAAAAAAATTCCCTTTCTGTGAATGAGTTAGTGGGCAAATTGAAGCTAATAACTCAATCTAGAAGCCAGCAAATTTCATTAAATTCAAAAGACAGAAAGGGTGGGTAATCTCACTTGAGTTCCTCTATTTSAGTACACTTTGTCAAACTGCAGGAATAAAACTCCCCTGTGTTTTTCAATGTAGCAACCTTAAGTGTAATATCAGATTCCTTTTCTCAAGTGTGACACAGAATTTTTCAGTCAACATTAAACAGGCAGGGGAATTATATTGATGCATCATAATTAAACTTCTCAGTCTCCACATTTATATTTATTCTGCATGGACRGGAAATGTTGTATAGTTTTTATATGTAGTCTTAAAAGGACTGCACCTTTGAAGTTAAATATTTTAAAAAGGGTACAGGATGTGGTAAATATGGTARATAACATGGTAGATAATATAGGAAATCACTGGGAATTGAAGTCATGCTACTTGCTGTTGTGTTGAATCTGCTTCTGTCCCCAAAATGCCTTTATTTTTGTTTGTTTGCTTGGGTTTTTTTTTTTTTTTGTTTTTTTTGTTTTTTTTTTTTTTTTTTTTTTGCTTTTGCTGGCATCCACTAGCTAAAGAAAATGCTACAAAAATGTCTAAATCTTATGCAACATGGCTTTGCTCAGGAGAAGCAGAATTCAGTTCTGTCAGCAAAGTTTCTTGATATTTGGTAGTTTGAGTATATGACTTCTGTACTTTCGCCCTGATTTTTTTTTTCATTTTCCAGGAATCTGTATTCAAAAAATCAGTGTTTTATACAGTGAATAGGATAATCTTCCCATTGCTGTGAACAGAAATGCAGAGACAGGTTTTCAGTGAAATAGGAAGGCTAGTTTCACTTGTTTGAACCAGAAAGTTTTCATATTTTTATGCTAAAATTAATGGTGGCAATGGATCCCTGGGCCTCTTTTTAACCCCTCATGTTTTTTCTATTTCTTGCTTATAAAGATATTACATACTGGCATAATAAAACTTTAGWGTTAGCTGAATTTTTTCTATTAAAGATGAACAAGAGGAGTAACAGCTTAGAGTTCAAGAAATAAAACCTGCCAAGGGAAATGACCAAAGAGCAGACCTGCYCAGTTCTAAATTAAATTCTTTATATGTATTTATAAAATTTAACAAGGTTCTTCAGCT
This sequence comes from Cardinalis cardinalis, assembly GCA_014549065.1. Lineage (NCBI taxonomy): Eukaryota > Metazoa > Chordata > Aves > Passeriformes > Cardinalidae > Cardinalis > Cardinalis cardinalis. The sequence goes on along the minus strand of JACDOX010000227.1, from coordinate 167,155 downwards.
CCCTATTTGCCTTTTTAAGCAAAGCCCATTACCCTTTCATTTTTATCAGGTTATTCATCATTTTAATACAGGCTAACACATTTGTGGGGGGAAAAAAATCAAGGTCACTGTGAACTAAAAAACATTAAATGAACACATGAACTATCTCCCACTATGCCGGTGGTGATTTATCCTCTTAAAAGCTTTTCTGTGTAAAGACAATATCTTCTCAAGATTTTTTTTTTCCAGTTTTACCATTCTTCTTGAAGTAGGAGGAGAAAATRCATAGCTTTCCAGAATGCTCCATATTGTCTGTGTGGTGATGGAGAAACATAAACTGAGCTTGGAGCACCACATCCTTTTAAAACAATCCTCATATTCCATCCCATGGAGTAATCAGCAATGACCAGAGCAGAAAGATGTAATTTGTTAATTATTATTAATAATAGAAGCGATTGTWACTTGGCTTCTACAATKATTTTTTTCCAGTAATTTCAGAAAYTTGAGTCCCATCAGTTCAAACAAATATGTCATATTTGATGAAAGAATGAGGAAAGGTTGGTCATTGCATCATGTCTGACCTGTTTAGTTGAAAAGAAAATCAACTMAACTGTGCTAAAGAATAAAAAACTMTTCTTGAACATGGGTWAAATAATAACTTCTACAGAATTACATATTTTCCCATTATAATTTCCCTTGACTGAACATGCAGATGAAGAATATTTAACTAAGGGTGGTTCCTATGAATTGTGGTGAGTTTATGTTCAAATTCCCAGGTGTGCCAATTCTGACACCACACTTTACACCAGCTGGTGTGTTCCTTCCTTCTGGAAAACATAAACTTTGTTGTKTTACCATGACAAGAAGTAAATTTCACTAGAAATTTTAAAATACCAGGGTTTCTTGAGAAGCTGATCCTACAGGCAATAAAGAYTCATGCAGAAAATTCTCTTTCTGTTATCAGATTCTAATTCTTCACCAACCACATAMCCTACCTACATCAGAAGGATAAAGGTTTTCTTTTGATGTAAATTAATAATGCACAGTAAAATCACTGCAGGATGCCCATGATTTTTCAGGTAAGGTTAGGTCTTAGCTTCAAGGCAGATCCTTTTGCTTTGCACTAAATAAAATACAGAGACCTGGGTGCTGCCAGAGAAATCTGAGTTCCTCACAGAGGGAGGTGGTGGAAATGATAAACAGAGTGAAAAGGACTCATCAAAAAACAGAGGGAAGGTCTGGATCTCCAGATAGTGTTCAGTTAGATTAAAAAAAAAACAACAAACAAACAAGCAACAATAAAGGAAATGAAAAAAACACATTGCAATAASCAACCAGGAACTGCAATAACCAACAAACAAAAGAAAGCAAAGAAGAAAAACACCCCCAACTCAAACAAAACCAAACAAAAAACCCAAACAAAACCACTCCAAAACCCCCAGCCTCAAAAAACCCAAATGCCCAACCCCTCATGATTTCTCTACTGAAGGGGGATTCTGAAATTCAGGATGATGCAGGAACAGAGAAACTGAAATTTTCTGAAACCAGATTGTTCCTTGAAAGAAATATCTTGAAGGGCTGAGAGAGYTGATCAGGAAGTAAAGCCTATGCTAAGGTTTCTTTTTATGCTGCAGATGATTAAATTTAATTTTCCTATCTCCTAATATCAATCCATAACCACAAGGTTATTAAGCAGACTTCTGTTTGAAGCACAGTTGTGTTGCACCCCAGAACAAAACTGGGAAAGTAATAGAGAACTTGGCTATGTCACACAGTGACTTGGAAAACCATCAAGGGGCAGATTTCTGTGCTTTGATTTCCTTTATATGGCTTTTATAGATATACACATACTTATTTAATCCTCTAAGTATTTAATAAAACATTAATAAAAACAACTACTTGCAAGTGTAATATAATTAAAAATGCCTAGCCCTCATTTTGGGTTTTTCCTGTAAAACATAGTCACACATATTTTCCTGAAAAATCACCCCCTATGAAATGGGTGTTTAAGTTATGCAGCTGTCATAATTAAAAATTTAACTCATACATAAAGCCCTCTGAGTCCTTCAGCAAGCCACTTGGTATCAACTTGACTTTTTTCTGACCAATAAGCTCAATTTAACTGTATGTTTTTTTTGGCCAACACACCTTGTGCTTTGCCTGTAAGTTCACACCAGTGTCTTGTTCCTGTCCCCTGCCTGTTTGTTCTTTTCACAGCCCAAATTCCTGGTTCCTGCCACCTGAGCCCTTGTTTCTGGTCCAGGACTGCCTTTTGCCATGCAGGCTTCCTGAAGCTCTCTCCTGCTGACCAGAACATTCCTTCCTTATATTTTGGTTTTGTTCTCATTTTGGCTTCTGGGTCACACTCAGGCTGCTCATCTCAGCGTTAAGTCATGTTTTAAAATCAGTCTTCTATCATGATAAAGTGGTTGGGCCATCACAGAAACAGCATTGATGTCCAAGAGTCTTCACTAGAAGCCAACATGGCCTTTATTAGGAGAATTGATCTAAAAAAATCCATTTATCCTTTACTAAYATTGCAAATATTTTTCTTTCCCRTAACAAAGTCAAATTTGGATACTATTGAGGAAAAAAAAAGTGATCTAGCTATACCTATTTCATAATTGGCTTCTGTGAATACCCACAGCCGTGCACTGGATAAAGAGCAACTCCCAATTTGAGTAACTTCTCACTCCCTCCTGTGCCCCAGGTTTCAATATTTTTAAAGAAAACCCAAAATATTTCCCTACACATTTGTACTTCAAAATAGAACTGTTGTATAGCTGACAATGTATTCAAATATCTTTACTTTTGGAAGCTGGTATGACATAATGYGGCCRAAAAGATAATATGGAATAATTATTTTAAATTTTAATATTTTCAATTATCTTTGGGGTTTAAACTAGGCTATTCTTGCAGTTGCTTGATCGTTYTTTATAGATTTTTAAAATGCATTCTAGGTATCTTTTATTTTATATTGATCCTGAATTATTAAATTACACAGGTCAATACCATATCAGCAAGTTCACACAACATGTATGATCTTGCTTGCAGAATTTTGTAGTACCTTGTTATTGTTTAAGCTTGAGCTTTCAGATGGTCAAACTTTTGGTTATAAATTTCCTAGAATCATGACACTCACCTAACACACTTCTTTTTTTTTTTTATTTGCACCAAGTTGCACAAGCGCCAAATATTTTTAAGAACCACTAAATGGAGAAGCTCCATTGAAAATAATGAAATTATACTGGTTTTGTTTGGCGAATAATCTGGCTAATGAGAAACTGAAATTTAATAAAATTATCTTAACAGTGAGCCACTCAGAGATAYGGTAAAATTTGAAGGATTGCAGCAATTTGCGTATAGAAAGACACATCTTCTTTAGAACATTTTTGTTAAAATGTTTACCAAAAAATAACCCCAAATCAAAGCATTCTTCCTCATATTCATACAGTTTCTAAAACCAAGAGTAAACTTTAAAGATCTCCTAAATTAGATTAACTTGCTGTTTTGGTTTTTTTTTCCCTAGAAAGCTAATAAATAAATAAGTAAATAAATGTGTTTAAACAGAATGAAAATGCATGAGAAAAAGCACAGGTGGATGACCTTCAATTTTTGGCTAAAGATATGGAATAGATAATTGTCACAATAATGATTTATCTTAATAATCTTAATTAGAGGCTTAAGAAGGACTCTAACATGTTCCAAATGAATGTTTGTTTGTAATTTATGTAAACAGATAAACTACAGCTTCAGCTATAACTGATCCTTGACTTAATTAGGATTATGCAAAAACAAGCACTAGCACATGTTTGGCTCAATATTGGTGTGAAACTTTTACAAATAATGTGTCATATTCCTGTGAAATATTAGGAATTTAGTATATATTATTAAATCTGAATTGGATGTATTAATATTCCACACAGGACAGGCATCTGTTAGAATTCAGATATTTCCATTGCTTTTTCAAAGGCAGTTTCCTGACCACAGAAGGCTCTGAAAACACTGTGCCAAGGGAACCTGCAGGAAACCTTAAGTGTTATGTGCCATGCTGAAGGAATTCACAATTCAGATATCCTTCCCATATGATCTTCAAAAAGAGGAAAACTGCTTTACATTGGAGACAAAAAATGTACAGACCTCTTGCTTCTCCACCTTAGAGGTTAAACATTGTATTACCCCTGATCTCATAATTCCATATGAAGYTTTCCTCCTCCTGTATTTTTACAGAAGGAGGAAAATGTAATTATTCTGTAATCATTCCTGTAATTATTCTGTAATTATTCCTGTAATTATTCCATATTATCTTTTTGTCTGCACTATGTCACACCAGCTTCCAAAAGTAAAGAGGTTTGAACACATTGTCAGTTTTATACCAGTTTTATCTTGAAGCACAACTGTGTGGGGAAGTATTTTGGGTTTTCTTTAAAAATATTGAAACCTGGGATAATCCACCACAGGGCTGTCTGTTAGGATTTTTCTTGAAACATTCACTACAAATATTTTACATATATTATCCCAGAGCTTCTGCCTAGAATTCCTTCAGAAACTGCTTCTCCAACCATTTTCACATTCTTTTTTCAAAGCAATTTTATCTCTTCTTGGGCACACATTTTTAAATATACTTCTGTAACTAGACTTCTTAAAAAATAAAAGACGAGAAGATATTTCATGCCACCTGGTAACAATCCAGTGTTGTTTCCCTTCCTACTGGTTCTAAAATATATCTAGGTCAACTTGTTTCAGGAAAATTGGAATATASTTAGATCCTCTTCACTTTGATTTGTGAAAATCCAGGCTCATTGGAAAATRAAAAGGAAAGACTATTTTTATTTTAATTAATACCTTCCTAAATTTCATATGGGAAGTAAAATCCTTAATTTAGACAAACCAGCATTTTTTATGAGGACTAATTTCTTTCTCTACCACTTAATTTTTCATMTTTTCCACCTGCAATTTACACTTCTGTTCAATATTATAGTTACAGATATTCTGTTATAGTAGCAGTGAAATTAATAGAGGCATGTATTTAGAAATCCAGTTTAAAATCAATTTATTCTCTATWGTATTTTCCTACTGTTCTTTGCATTCCATTGTGGCACTTACCCTTGCTACCCTCAGTTAAAAAAATTTCAAAATTAAATTTAAAGTTTTGAAGKGACTTCATTTCCATACAATAGTAACTATAATCACAGGTTTCAGAATGCTAGGATTAAATGTAAAACTACTGGAAAAATAATAATTTAAAAAMTAATAAAGGAAAAGACACAATTAASTGTATTCCAGAATACATTTCCACTTTAAGTTGTCTGCTTCAAAGGGTTTAAAATAAGACAGGGCTCTAGAAGAATCATTGCCACAGTAGTGATATATCTTGTGCTGTTAACAAGATTCTTTTTTTTTGTATTTTTAGATACTTTTTCATCCCTATTTCAATTTTGAGAACTCTCATAAAATAGACCACGCAGTGAAATTATACTCTGCATAGGTACCTACTCTCTATTATGCAAAATGCTTATCTTTTCCTTATAGCCACTGAAAAGTTATTACAATGCTCTCTGTGGAGTCATACTTCCAACACTGGACTAGTCAGTATTTCCTGATCTTCTATTTACCTGTTTAAATGCCTATTTAATGGCTTTTCATCTGAGGTAGTTTTAATCTAATGGARTTTTGCAATAGCCTAGCCAGGATGTTCCTTATTAGTTTTAAAGGAGTTGGTACTTTAAAAGTTTTTAATATGTATTGAAGCAGATTTTTCATTTTTAATTACTTTTAATGAATACTGGCATGAAAACCTTCGTCCCATTAAGTAACTTACCATTTAATTTTACACTGTAGAAGTACATCTTCAGGGCAACTATTCCTGGCGTTTCCAATGAACCTTATTAAAATAATTGGCTATTTATATAACAAGCATTTGACAAATCATTTAAACTGTAGTTGAGGAAAAGAGAAAAAAAAATCTTATTAAAAAGTGATTCAACTGGTGAATCATTTTTCATTACAAGCAATGCTCCAAGAATCTCAGCTTCTGGAATAAGTTAAATTATGGAGCATTGRAGCAACTGGATGATTTGCTAGAGGAGTGTAGGTGGTCATGTGGCCATAAGTCCAATTATTTCCACAATGAGTTTGACCCCAAATAGGTAAATTGGCATTAATTCCCTTCATACATCCCAGAAAAATTTTAACCCTTCAAAATGCAGTTGTTTCTGCATTTCAGAATAGAGTGAAGGTAGGGTTGCATTGTTKTCACATGAGCATGGCTATGGCACAGGTTTTTAAAAATATCACTAGACAAATAAGTCCTGGAAGATACAAAGATGGACGTTCTAAAATGACAAAAACAGATGATTACAGGCTTTTTAGCATGTGTCTTTATCTGATATACACAGGGTGAAGTGTGATCATTTATAGCCAATGTGTATAAATCTCATTTAAACAAAAATATTTGTTTGAGGCACTTGCATAAGTGCACATATATGTGCTACATAGAGGTAACTTCAACTGTTTGCTGAKAGTTTTCAAATTCAGACCCTTAGCTGATCATAAATATATGTTTGTTTTACTGTTAATTCATCTTGTATTTAATCTACAACTGCAGGTTGGTGAATGTCACCAAGGAAAGAAACACTCTCCAACAATTCTGCCTTTTGGTCTGTGGTGATTTCCTTGCCTCTGCACAGGTGAAAAGGAAGAACCCATCTCCCTCCCCACAAAAGGTGCAGCAGCTCCACCACATCAGCAATGACTGTCTGGTTCAGAAAGAAAAATACTGCCTTCCAGTCTATACATAAAATCTGTACCATAACCTAATGGTGTGGGTGCCACAATTCCTGTAAAAATCTCTACTTTTGCTGAGAAATGGGAGGAGGTTCTCTCTCTGTTATRAGCATTGACATAAAGAAGTCAGAAATCAGCATTTTAAACTCCTAATTTTACATTTGGTCAAAGGCTCTCTTTGCCTTCCACTCTTTTCCTAATTTTGGTGTATGCCTTCAGCAGAATTATTCTGAAGCTCCCTTAAATATTTAGTGACAAAGAAATTGGAAAGGGTGAGAAGGGAGGAAATTAGTTTCTCTTTAACAGTGACAACTGCTGGTATGGAAAAGAATACTGCTTTTAAGTAAACTGCAAAAACTGCATGAGGGTAATGACTGTGTGCATAAACAGCTCTGCTAGGTGTGTGAAAGAATCACACAGAATAAATACATTTTCAGAGCCAGATGCCACCTGACTGACTTGTGGGGAGGGCAAAATGAGATCTGACAAGATTACAAAGGATATCTATTATTTGGAGGTAAATAACATTTTAAATACTCTTTTATGGTGCAATGCCTACACATCTGGACCAGGGAACATCAAKTCACTGTTAATGTTTTGTTGTAACAGGGCAATTCCTGAATGTAATTCCGGAATGGAATTTATTGCAAACGTAGAGCTGGTGGTTTCTTTAAAAAACCCTTTTTAGAAAATCCCAGAATCCCAGAATTGTTYGGGTTGGAAGGGGCCTTAAAGATAATACTTAATTCCAACTACCTTCGACAATTCCAGGTTGCTCCWAGCCCCATCCTTGGGCACTTCCAGGGATCCRGGGGCAGCCACAATTAACGCCATTTATGTCCCTCTGTATGTTCCCATCTTCTCACCTCTCTGAGACCTAGCACTGGCCACATTCTGTGAACTGATCCCACTGAAAATCCCTTAGTACAGTTASTTTGTGCACTTCTAGACAATCCTGGTGAGCTGATTCACACACAAGTCTGATGGGGATAAATTTTCAGTGAAGGCGGGCATCATTATTTTTTGGCAGAATCAGACAATCCCACCAGAGGACCAAACAAATCTCAAGCCAAAGCACAACTGTCAGAAAGCCATATGTGTCTCATGGCATCTGACACTTAGCACATTATAAGAAAAGGAAGATAAACAGGATTTATTAATATTTTTTCAGTGTACTTTGAGAAAAGCAAAGTATGCCTGCATTTGTAAGAAGCATGGCCTTACAGAATTTTATGTGCAGTTTCAGAGTTGAGGACAYATCTGCACGTCCCTACAAAGGTCTCAGGCATGTTTTCTCTGTACAAATTCTAGAATGTCTGGGTGGACTCAATTTCCATTTGCTTACTGGAATGTTTTAACTAAATTCTCAGTATGTCAAATCCCAGGAATTTCAGACTGCTGGGCTATTTTCTTTTAGGTTATTTTAATCTCATGGGGATCCAGTTCTTGTGCTCTCAGCCTGCKGTCACACAAAGCAAAACATGGTAAGTAGAGATGATCAAGAGATCTTCTTTAAAAATACAGTCCTGACTCAAACTACAACTCTTAGCCAGGTGATCTACAGAAATAATTKTATGTCACTTAAGAGTAAGTGCAGAATAAATGCAAACTACATGAATATCCTGAGTATTCATATGAAAATGTGACAGCACAGTGGGTTTTGCTTGAGATATTTTATGAATACAAAGGGATTAATTTGTGATGCAGACTGGTTTCTGCCATTACACCATTTTACCATTATACTGAGCTTCAAGCACAAAYACTGATATTTGAAATTTTTCTTCCACAGGCAATGAGTCTGATGCAATATCCTTCTCTCCCTCTGTAAAACGCTTTTTCTAAAAYGTGTATCCACATGAAAAAATACTGCTTATAATTTCAAAAGTGTAGCTAGACTACTGAATGTACTCCTGGATCTTCCTTCCAAGTTCTTTTACTTCTTCAAATTTCTCACTGAGTCTGTAGTATAAAACAAGCCCTGATAACTGAATTTGTTTTCTTTCTTTCATTTTTCAGAAAAAAATTTCCAYGTAAATTGTTCAATTTCCAAACAATAAAGCCAGTCATAAAATTTTCAGCTAGTTCAATGAACAGTACCAATATTTTTTACAGTAACAGGGAGCTGCACAGSCATGTGCCAGCACGAGTTCCAAACATCAATAGAATATTTTAATTCTGCATCCCTGACACACCTACACATACAGATGGCTGAGCACAGTAGCTCTTACAGGAGCAAAACAATAAAACCAAAAAAAACCCCTGAATTACAAAGTTAATATTTTTTTCTTTTTTTTTTCCTAACAGCTGCTTCCAGACCACATCCCTATGTGACAAAATTCTAAYTGATAAGTGCACTCTCATTAATCAATCCGATTTAATTTCAAGATTTCATTTATTTCTTTATCTTCCTCACAGGAATGTGCTGGTGTATCTGTGAGAAAGTTGCTGCTGCAACAAAGACTGAACACAGTTCTTCTTTTAAAACTTCAGGTGGCTGTGTTGACCCTAAACCATCACAGTGGCTGAAATATGGGTTGCTGTGTCTACCTAAATGGGCATAAAAAGTKGGGGGGAAAAAAAGGGAAATAGATGCTTTGTCTAGCCAAAGTTATCATGTGTTCCTCCTCTAACCATACACCTCTCTACTGTGGTTCATCAACCCTGGGACTCAGTGCACTCTCAGATAGTTTATTACAATATTTCTGTTATAAAAATAGAAATGTATGATGTACACATTACAATGGGATAACTATACTCAAATTTAGAGTGGACTCCTTTCATTCAGTACTTTTTATTTTTAATTCAAACATAAAGAGAAACTTGTATGTATAAAACATCTCCATATGCTATATTTTTAATGCAGATCATGAACAAATTTAATCTCTTTTGCAATCAAACAGCAATTCCTGCATTTTTGGAACATTAATTTCTGTCCACCTTAAAAAAAACCAACAAAAAAACAAAACAAAAGCAAACTACTCCTTAAGAAAGACACTAATTAGAGGAAGACAGATTTACCTGCCTACAAAAAAAGTTTATAATGGCTATTGACAGCCTAAGTGACTTTTACACCATAGAAACACACATCTTCTTAAGGGCACCATTCATTATGTAATTCAGTCAGTGCCTAGGCTGGAAGGAGCCCAACCCCTCTATTTAATATTACCATAAAACCCCAAAGCAATCAGGAAGATCTATTTCTTCCCCCTATGGCACCTTATGAAAGAAACTCAGCAATTACCAAGGCCTGCTTAAGAAAAGCTTTAGCTCCATACCCAGTTCTGGTTAAAACAGGAATGCTGCATAAAAAATACAGAATGTAAGGAAATTCTGACAAATAAACCTTACAGCTTTCTCTTTACCGTAAGTCACAGATTAAAAATGAAAAATCTGCTTCAATACATATTAAAAACTTTTAAAGTACCAACTCCTTTAAAACTAATAAGGAACATCCTGGCTAGGCTATTGTAAAATACACCACTGAACAAAGAAGGTTTTGAGAAGGCCACTGAGAGACAATTTAAAAGTGCAAGAAAAACCAACACACCGCACAGAAAAGGCAACAAATTTAACTGGCTGCACAGGAAAAGTGAGAGGGCACATAACAAATGTCTTGAAAAATAAGTGGTGTACACAAGGCATTCAAAACTTGCTTTTCTCCCAGTATTGTAATAGACAAAGGATGAAACATTTAAAAGATGCTGGAAGACAGCAGGTTGGAAATTGAAAAGGGTTTTTTTTTCAGTATACAGTAAAATTAGACTTTGAAACTCAATGCCATGTATGAGGAAATTGTTAAGATCAGTAACTCAACAAGAATAAAAAAAGCTATTTGAATTGTGTATGGATAAAAAGAATAAACAATGCTATACAAGCAAATTCTAAGAAGAGTGAAATAAAATTGGTGGGGATATTATACTTCCTACCTGTGACTTTAAGGCAATCTCTGGCTCTTACTGAATCAAATAAGATCTTCAAGGAGGGGGCAAGCATCAGCTCAGTTACCTACTGCTTTAACCACCAAATTTATTTGGGCTTCAAGGAAAACAAACACCTCCTTCCAATTGCCCCAAAATTGGTGTCACTGTTGTCCGATCTCACCACACGTTTGTTGTAAGAGGATCCATCAGCAAAACATCCTCCACTTTCAGCTGACAAACCTGTCATTTTTCACCTCATTAGAGAATTTCCTTTTTGCAGTCCCCACACAAGCTTCCCTGGACTTCTGTGGATGGGACAAAACCACCAGGGGCTCCCATACCTGTTGGTTCTGCCATTTCCTTCAGCCCCCTGACACAGATTCAATTCTGGAAACATTTYACTGACTTTTCTTCCAATAGCTTTCAGTGGCTGTTTGTTTTTATATTCTTTACTGGTGATCTCTCTCAGATGTCTTTCAAATTACCCACTTTCTTTCACATTTTGAGTTAAATTCTGGAAGTTTAACAAASTAATGACACATGCTTCCTCCTTCCTTTCTTGTCCAAGCTACTGGTCAAACACAGGAATCATTTTCAAATTTCAGCTCTACAATGCTTAGAGGCACAAGGACATACTTCCACGTGAAACTGGCTACTGTACTATGGAGTTTATTACTGTACCAGTAAGTATTTTGTTGGCAGTATAGTTTGTTAAAGCTATTCATAGAGTTAATTTTGATTAATATTTACCCCTCCCTCCCCCACAGAATAAAAAGGAAAAATGTGTTAAAGTTTAGAACAGCCCCAACAGATACTTTTCTTCAAGGGAGTAACCATRGTTTGTTTGTGTCAGGAGGAGCATGGGATGAAAATCTGGTGTGGCAAATTAAATTTGCCCACTTGGCTCCTGGCATGGCTGGCTTGGAGCAACCTGCATCTGTGCAAGAAAACAATGGGTTTTAGTCTTCAAAACAGGGCAGCTGCAYGGAAACCATCTGTGGGGAATGTTTTCTGGAATGCCCTGCCACCCAACTGCAGCCAGGAGCRGTTCAACAAGAGCCCTCATTCCTCTTAACATAAAATCTGTGTCACATTCTGCACACTCATCACAGTAACTTCCTCCTGGTAKCTGGAAAAGTCACTGTGATTGTGCCCCTGGGATGGGGTAACTTTGGATGCATGGACAGACAGGGGAATGAGAGGCYGGGAAGCAGTGCCAGGGAAAGAGACTGGGCATTCTGGCTGTRGGAAACAGGAAAGGTAAGATGATTTCCAGAAAGCTGTAAAAGCAGGCTTTTTGAAAAACAGAAAGAACAGAAAACAGAACTAGCTGCAGCTGCAACATCTGAAAGTAGAAAAAGTTACAATGGTCCAGCAAGCAAGGCCATTAAACAATAGCTTGAGTTAGAGACTTGGCTAAGATAGATCTTAGGACTGCAGAAAAATATGAAACAAGATATTCTATGTCTAACAAGATAGTAGAAAGTTTTTAGCTTGATAATGGAGTATTGTTGATAGAAAGAAGGCAAGCAAGCACTGTGTGAAGCAGGTGTACATGTGCTTTTAGTGATTGGCTAGAACAATTTTCTGTGAGCTTTAGCAATATGCTATTGGCTAGAAAGTTTTTAAAATGCTGTGTAACAAAGAAATCTTTGGCTGTTGCTGGCTGTACATGAGCCTTGCCATCTTTCTTTTGTCTCATACATGTAATGAGGTTGATGCTGCAATAAAAGCTCGAAGAATGTACCCCAGCAGCCTCATCCTGTTTGTGAAAAAAYCTCCAGATACAAAGGTCAGTGGCAGTGCCCTGGAGCCAGCAGGGACATCCCTGTCCGGGGGACACCAGGCCCAGCACAGGCAGGCAGGGATTGTCCTGCTCTGCTCTGGGCCAGGGTGGCCTCATCTGGAATACTGGGTGCAGTTCTGGCATCACAGGGTTAAAAAGACATTAAACTGTCAGGGAGTGTGCAGAGGAGGCCATGGGGTGGTGAATGGTGTGGAGGAGGGCTGAGGGCACTTGGTGTGCTCAGCTGGAGAAGGGAGGCTGAGGGCAGCCCCATCACAGTTACAGCTGCCCATGAGAGGAAGAGGAAGGGCAGCTCTGATCATCTCTGATCCCTGATCTCTGATCATCTCTGATCATCTCTGATCATCTCTGATCCCTGATCTCTGCTCCTGACAGTGGCAGGACCTGAGGGAAGGGCTGGAGGGATTTGGGATGGAGCTCGGGGAAAGGTTCTTCCCCAGAGGGTGCTGGGCAYTGCCCAGGCTCCCCAAGGSTGCCAGAGCTCCAGGAGAGTTTGGACAACACTCCTGGGATGCCCAGGGTTGGATTTTGGGTGTCTGTGCAGGGACAAGCTCTTGACTTGTTAATTATCATGAKTCCCTTCCAGCTCAGGAGATTCCTTGACTGCATACTGGAATTTGCTGGTGGAGATTATGCATCAGGTCAACTGGCCAGAAATGTGTGGCCACTAGCCTTTCCAGCTGTGGCACCACAGGAAAAAGGCTCTGTCCCATGGATAGCTGGGATGGTGGCTCAAGGTAGAATGGAAATCTGCCACAGGGCCTGTGCAGCTTCCCAACACATTTGTGCAGCACATGTGGGTATCACGGGCCATTCGTGATGTGGAAGAAGAAAACAGAAACCTCAGTAAAACCCTGGGAAGGGAYTGCTAACRTTATTGAATGTGCTTGATTAATAAMCTTTATATTTCAGTTATGTCTGGTGGAGTTAATGATGCTCAGAATATAAACCCACATGCAAATCAAACCCTTAAATCTGAACCCTTTGTTGCTTCAAACATGAATTTTCCTGGTTGGATCTCTGTCCTTTCWGCTACTTGAGTGGAAGCCAGTAACACATATTGGGTCTAATGTCTCAAATTCTTACCTTTTCCAGTATGCAGTCTCTAGCTGATAATCACAATAATGCATACTGTATATRTCTTTTGACCAGGTTTTTTGTGTTGTGAGGGGTTTTCTTYCTCTTTCTTTCTTTTGTATTTGTTTGTATGGGTTTTTTTGTGGGTTTTTTTTTGGCTTTGGTTTGGTTTGGGGCTTTTGGGGTTTTTTGTTGGGGTTTTTATGGTTTTTTTTAATTCCCATTTGGTGTGCATTTTTTTTTTTTTTTGGGGGTGGGTTTTTTGGTTTTTTGTTTGATTGATTTGTTTGGGTTGGTTTTTTTGTTTTGTTTAGTTTTGTTTGTTTGTTTGTTTTTTGTTTTTTGGTTGGTTGATTGGTTGGTTTGTTCTGGTTTTGGGKTTTTTTTTGTGTGAAAAAGCTGTCCATTTCAGTTTTTGGGGTATTTCCATGGATTCTGACTTGTTCTAGGCTGTTTTACTATAGAATCACAAACTGGCTTGRGCTTTAAGGGACTATAAAGATCTCCTAGTTCCAATTCCCCAGCCATGGGGACTTCTCCARCTCTTCTGGAGCCCCTTTAGGCCCTGGAAGGGGCTCTGAGCTCTCCCTGGAGCCTTCTCTTCACCYCCAGCTATCCCAGTCYTGGTTCAGAAGAGCCCTTGACTTGAATCTTCATTCCAATCAGACAAGTAAATGCCTCTTAAATAATGGAAGAATATTAAAAAAAATAGATTTGCTGTGGTATCAGCACAAAATCCAGTCCAGGCCTGGTTTTGGTTACTTTATGAGCTTTGAAATGGGAAACTCTTTCTGGGGTTTTTTGTTGGCTTTTTTTTTTTTTTGCCACTGGGTAACCAGAATCTTTTCAGGCAACGACAGCCAATTAATATCAGTTTTGCAATAAATCAAGAATATACAGTCAGTAAAATTGCTAATGATCTCTTTTATAGTTTGCATATTAATTATTTACATGGGCAAAAGGTCAAAAAATCTCAGAAATACTGACAGGGTGTTTGTTGATATAAATGATAAAATAGCAGCTTTGAGAATGTATCTCGACTGCAAAATCAATCACCTGGCTTAATTGATTAGGCAACAGAATATTAGACATGAAAGAAACCCAAGATAAAAAGCTTTGTACAWGAGAACCACAAGGTGGCTTTTGGAATTCTTGACAGTGTAGAAGAGACGTGCCTTGCAACGAGGTCATTTTAATTTATCTCTTTATGATAAATTTGACAGACTTCTTACTTGATTTACAGTGAGTTCAGAATTGAATTGTTAAACTTCRTGAAGCAGAGGAGTTTGTATCAAAGGAACGCTGTGAATTGCACTAAGGKGATATTGTATATAAATGCTAAATTAAGTCCACCACTGAAAATCCCACAATTCTCCCTGACTGCAGAGAGCTCTGTGGCTGCCTCTCACAGCTCCCATCCCCAGAGACCCTCTGAACACCTGSATAGGGTATCTGATTTATCATCCCATCTTAAATCAGATTATCTGAAAAGGACTGAATCTCATTCTCACCTAAAGAATAACTCTTCACATAAACTAGTATTTTCTCAAATCACTTCAGCTGCCTTCTGGGCTTGTGGTGAGCCTGGGTCAGCTGAGGGAAGGCTTTATCTTGTCTTGAAGTTGACACAAACACGCTTTGCTGATTATCAGGATCATTAGCTAACATGATACACCTCAGTATTTTTAAAAGGATGCTGTGGACCCAGCAAACAACTCTGATGAATCACTCTGTGATGCACCAGCTGTATGTTCCTTACTCATTAATTAGGTGACAAGACATGGCATTCCATCCAAAACTTTTCACTTGAKGAAACTTGTGGGATTATTTACTTCTTTAACAAAGGTCAGCTCCATGATATTTGATGGTAGAAGAGTTGTGTGCTACGCTGATTGCCTCAAGTTTTAACTTTTCTATTTTTCMGATTCKSTGCTGCTTTAGTGTGTGGGGTTGAGCTTCACATGAGGGGATGGTGAGCTCTGTGCACAGAGCAGGGAGACAAAACAATCCCTGCTCCAGCTGGGCACCAAGGACAAATGATCCAAATCTCAGCCCCAGAGCACAAACACCGTGGGCTGCAGAGAGAAAAACAAGCAGGGTGGGACTGCAGGGGCTAAAGCTGRRATGGGACAATGAACTGCAAGGTGCAAATGGAGCAGAACTGATCCCAGGGACAGACCCCGTGCCCGGCCGTGCCTTTTGGGGCCATTTTGGTTCATCTTGGGTGCAGCCCTGGCTGGGCTCTTGTGCTGCCGAAGGTGCATCCATGGAGGAGATCCTTTGAATAAATCCCTGCTTTATTCTTTAACTCTGTCCAGCCTCTGTTCTAGTTCAGCCTTCACAAGGCATCAGTTTCTGGTGCCCCAGATGGGATGAAGGCATCTGGAAAACCCCCTGGACCAGAGCCAGAGGAACATCCAGCTCTTGCCATCAGCGTGACAGGTCCCATGATGGAGCATCCCTGAGCACATGTGTCCATGTGATTGTGTYTTCACATGAGCTCATCCACGTGGCTGGACAGCAAACACTCATTTCCATGCTCCCAGTGGGAGAGGTGGGTGTATATTTTCACTGGATTAAGCCAGTGGAATTCTCCACATTAACCACACAATTAACTGAGAGTGTGGCCAAAATTAATGGAATTAAGTATCCATATTCCAGTCTTTGGAGACACATTGAGTATTTAAGGGACATGACAAACATGAAGATGTTAGCTGAGCTGGACTGTATTGTTCCTGGACACTTCAAATCATAGGCAAGTATCTAAATGGAGCAATTAATTCAGGTAGGCTGGATTCAGTGCTTAGTCACTGTGAGCTGAATAACTGAACTAATTTTTACATGTGAGTGGAGCTGGRTTCCTGACTATTTCCTTGAGTTTTTTACCTTCTGTAACAGCTTGCTTCCAAATGTATCAACATCGTAAGACTTAAAGAGCCATGCTGCTCCTGGTTTAAGAACCACTCAGGCACAAAATGGAAACCCCAAAATTTCTCTCGTGAGCTTCTCCTCAGGCAAGCACTTGTTTCGGATGAGATTTGCATAAGAAAAAACCCCAGTTTCTATTAAATTAACAGTCAATACAGACTACRTTTATAGGTTAGCACACGACCTGCTCAGTCACTAGCAGATGAAGATCCCTCACTAATTAATTGGCTTTGATTGCTGGTGGAGTGAGAAGCAGAAAAGCTCCTGACTCTGTGTTAGCACTACTCAGCAGTAGCCAAAACATCCTTGAACTATCAATGATGGTTCCAGCACAAATCCAAAACACAGGCCTACACCAGCTACTGTGAAGACTTTTAACTCTGCTCCAGCCAAATCTAGCACAGCCAAAATGTCTTTCCCCATGTGGTTCGTTTTAAGTTCCCTACCTACACACTGTAAGATGAGGATACTGATCTGCTGTTCCAAATCTGACCTGAAAATAGGAAATATTCTCCAAACAAATGAAAAGGATTAGAAAAAGATCTAGAAAMTATATATTTTAAACAGGGTTAAATGATGTAAGTCTGGAGGTCATGCTCTTGAACTTAGGTACTGTGATTCAAAACATCTCTCCATTATTTATAAAGACATAGATAAAGAAAGATGTAGAAGACATTTATTCAGAAATTTCATGTTTTTTTCCCTTTTTTTTTAGCATTAATCAAAGCAAACCCACAAACACTACTGAGATGAGAAGATAGTCCTTCTATTTCAAATATGCTTCTGCATTAAAGCCCTGCAAAATACGTTTACCTTGTCCTTGCCATGGCATAAAACATGCATAGCACATATCATGTCCTGTTGTGGCCAGTGGGTTGGTAGTCATTTTCTGAAGGCAGCAGCAGCATTCTGTGGTATTACCTTGCTCATAGTATAAAGGCCAAAGTCTGATATACTCCAGAAAACCAGATCTGATATTAATCCTTAACAGTGCAGGCAATGAAAAGGCTCCTATCTATAAATACAATAAAATTTACCATGTGGAACTTACTGTGCTGGCAGTGAATCCCATTAAATCCCTGTGGACATTTACAAACGTAGCCTATGAATGTGTCGCCTCGGTATGCTTCACTAATTTCACATATCCCACCATTATGGCATGGATTGGGGAGGCAGGGTCCTGTGAGAAGGGAAAAAAAGAAAAAAAAAAAAGGAAGAGAAGTATGTACACATCCACAATAACAACCATAATAATTTCAGTCATTTATAAGCATTCATTAAAGAAATAAAATGCCTTACGCAGGCCTTTATATTCCACTAACTCAGTAAAATACACCCTTCACTTAATTCAGATAACTTGCCAGCAAGGATTTTTATGAACAAGAAAAAAAATATGAAGCGTGTCACTACTCATTAATCATGGCATTAGTTTTTAATGTGAGAGAAGACAGGAGACAGTGAGGCTAAATCTTGCTCTTCTGTTAAAGATAACAGGCATTCTAGTTTTTGCACCACTSAGGGAATAGGTATTAATCAAACATGCCTATCATGCACAGAGTGACATGTACAATGTCCCTGAATGATCACTACATGTCAAGTTAGCAGTCTGAGGAGATCTTTGCTATGGCTCCAGGTGACTTTCTGAAATGTGAGTATCTGGGCCAGCAGTTAGCAGCTACCAAACCAGCTATTCTTTTCCACTCAGTGCCTCTGTAGCCACTTCAAGATGAGTTAGAAAAGGCCTTCTGACTAAATTTTCTTTTTCCCCAACATGCCACATGCTAGGATGCACAAAGTTTCAGGATGGAGATCTGCTAGAATTGCAATTACTATAGCTTTAAGTACCTTTGAAAAATGGAATTGTTTGACCTGAGGTCTAGAGTTTACTCATTKAACACCACTGGAAAGAGCTACTTACATTTTAATGTCTTACTGACACTACCCCCAGCACRACTCCTACCACAAGAAAACATTATTTTGATGATTTTTTTTCCCTATCTCATTTTAAAGAAGTGGTAAACATTTTTTAGAAAGCCCCACATGCAAGTTTGTCTTGATTTTTAAATTCAGTATAATGTATGTTATTTGCAACCTGTGCCACGTACCCTGGAAGGTGATAACCACTGTTTGTTGAAACACAATGTCATAATCCTTCACTCACTTTAAATTGCATTTGGAAAAAAAACACCCAAAGCAAACAGAAGAGAACAGAAATCTAGAGCATAATTTACTGTCAATTTACTGAGTTGGGAATTTCAGACTCCCARAATCCGAGAGGCTGGAAAAGCCATCAAGTCAAAGTTACACCTGTTGCCCAATTTGTCTCCAGCCTAGAGCCCCTCCAGCCCTTCCTGGGACACCTGCAGGGCTGGGCACTCCAAACCCCGCCGGGCAGTGCCAGGGCAGTTCCTGAGCCCCCTTTCCATGGGGCAATTCCTGCTGTGCCTACCCTGAGCCTGCCCCGGCCCAGCCTGAGGCCGTTCCCTCTGCTCCTGTCCCTGTGCCCTGGAGCACAGCCCGACCCCCCCGGCTGTGCCCTCCTGG